>CAMKVN010001337.1:0-19206 GCA_946474995.1 Funneliformis geosporum | reverse complement strand
ACATTTTTTATTATATAATTAAAGATAAAAGTTATTATAATATATTACATATTTATATAATTAATTTAAAAAAAAAAATTTTTAAAAATATTAATTATTTATAAAAGTAAATCAGAAAAAAATTTATAGTAAATAAGCAGGCAAATTTGCCTGCGAAACCCTATAATTTAAGGGATAACATGATAATGAGCAATATTTAGATAATTAAATTATAAAATGATATTTAGATTATAAAGTAATACTATAATCTAATTTAAGTGGCATAATATTCTTTAATGTAATTATATTAAAGAATAGTATACTACTTATATAATTTATAAAGTATTTAATTTATATAAAATTTTAAATAAAAAATTAATAATATTAATAAAAATTATAAACAAATTATTTATTTTATATTTTTATTTTATAATTTATATAAAATAAGAATTTTTGATTTAAAAAGAAAAAATTGCTAGAAAAATTCAAATTTACTTTTATATACAATATATTATTAGTAATAGATTTTAAATATATTTTTTTAATTTAAATAAGATTTTCTGCTTTTTTGTAAAATTTAATATTATTTTAAAATTATAATTATATTTATTTATTTTTTATTTAAATCTTAATTAATTAATATATTTAAGATTTATTTATATTATTATATAATTTGATAAATAACTTTTATAATACAAAATAACTTTTTTTTTTCTTTTTGATCTATTTAAGTTATATAAATAAAATATAACAATTAATTTTTTTTTAAAAAAAAAAATAAATTTCTACTAATAAAAACCAAGAATAAAATTTTTTTTTTTAAAAAATAATAATATACAAAAATATAAAAAAATATATAATTACAATAAAACTTTTTTTTTCTTTTACAAAATTTTCGATTTTAACTATTCCAATAAAATTACTAATGCATATTAAAAAAAAAACAATTCATTGTTTGTTTAAATAAATAATATGAATAAAACTTTTTTTTTTTATAAAGAAAAATTTCATTATTATAAATTTTTTGTTTTTAATGCATTCGGTAATACACCTACTAAACTTTTCTTTCCTTCACTACTTCCATGCATACTTCCTGCTACAATATTTTCAATTACAGTCCAAATTGATAATACAAATCCCAATGAAAAGACGACCAAAAGAAGTAAAAATGGCACAAAATCTTCAAATACTTTTGATACTTCAGCATTACGTTGATTGAAAGCTCTACCTACTATATCATATGTAACGAACCCTATAACAAATAAACAATAGAATGACATTATCAAACTTTCTCTTACGCATGTTGCACCAAACCTCCACCATTTTTCTCCATAATTTACTTCATGAAATTTCGATACATCAACTCGTTTCTTTTCCCCAAAAAATATTGAAAAAATCATCAGAGGGGAATAATATAAAACCGTGAAAGATGGATAATATTCTTTATTCCGCAGATCTATATAAGTCCATAATGTAACAACTAAAATATAGGTAATTAAGAAAATAAGTGGAATAATTACTAATCCAATTAAATCAAATGAGGAATTTTTTCCTTCCACCAATTGTTCAGACGAACTTAATTTATATCCTGCGTAGATTATATTGAATATGACAAGCTGAGAAAACCAAGCAACTCTAGCCATTATTTGTGATCGAGTTATGACTTGACCAAAGGGGGGAGGAAGATATGCATAATGAGATGAAAACGAAAGTGCACCTCCTCCTGACACAAGAGTTAATGGTAAAAGGTCCGAAGATTCACGATGATGATACATATGTTCTGCATCTCTTGAGCGACGATATCCTCCTGTATCACTTGGATGTTCCGTTGACGCTGTTTCTTTAGTTATTCCACGTGGTTTAGGTTCAGATGACGTTATTTCTAAAAAAATTTATAAATAAGCGATTTCAAAGAATTTTCGACATCAATCAGAATTAAGAATTGATATAAAATGTTTACACATTTAGTAATGCTTCAATTTATAAACCGCTGGCGATTCGAAATGTAAATGCGAACCTTTCGTATGTAAAGATAATCCTTTCTCCACATCTGCATTAAGACCTCGAGATGGTTCAAGACCACCCAGTAAACTTAAAGGTCTTAATCCTCGATTATCCGTTCTAGAAGAAGTAATCGGGACATCAGCAACAGTATGAGATTCATATTGAGTAATTGGACTAGCAACCGATTGAGGTGTCATTTCAGTTTGACTTGATAATCTACCGGAAATGGGATTTGGTTGAAAAGGTTCTTCTTCGCTGGTGGAATCTTCATCAAAAAGGTAATCTTCATCAACACTAGGTCTAGTTTGTACAGATTCTGCTACAGCAGATAGCTCTGAAAGTTGTCTCTCATGTCTTGGCATTGAAGCATAAGGACGTTGTGGTACCTGTCGTTGACGCTGTGAAGTTTGAGGAATGCTTGGTGATAAAATACTTGTATCTATTGGAGGTCCTACAGGAGGACCGCCCATACGTCCTTGGTCATCAGAATCACTATCGGAAGACGACGCGTCTAAATTATAGATTGGAACCGTATGTAATGATTCACTAGGAGCTGAGCTTTGCGCTGAATTCTCGTCAATTGGTTCCATGTTTAAAAGCTAATAACTTTTTATAAACTATTCGATTTTCTTGTGCACCCTATAAGAACAAAAAATAAAAATAGTATAATAATCAAAGAGACATTAAAGAGATTTTTCGTAAAATTAAAATTTGGTCGTTAAAAGAAAGGCAAAAGTTCGAATTGCCCTTGACAAATGAATTGTCCAAAATCGAAATAGTACAAAAAAAAAGATGTTACATCTACCACGCCACATAACAGCCAAGCCGCCAGTTTAAAGTTAGTAGTTTACACTAAAATAATCGGGTGTCATCAATTTTTAACTATCGGAGTAATATCAATAAATACGTAAAACTTGTCAAATCACAAAGGAATCGATCGATCAGCAAAGCCCTTTTTTCTACTTCTCGAAAATTTTTTTTTTCCTATAAGCCTATAACGAAGCCATATAGATTGACCCGCGCCCCTTGAACCAATCAATCCTTTAACTGGAGTGTAACATAGTAAAATGTATTATAGATAGGCTTTAAATTTGTTTGTGTATAATTTTCTTGCTTTTAGCAAGGATTTGGTTTATGTTAAGTCCGAAGCCACATAAAAAAAACCCGATTTTTACATTAGTTTGTCTGTATACTTGTAAATTATATTGTTGAATCATACGTTATAGAGCTAGATAATCGATCACGATACATATACCGCAGTCATGAAAGAAATTAATAATTGTAAAGCCACTGTGGCACATTATTTAATATGGCTTATGTTAAATAAAGAAATTATATAAATTGCAACTTTTTTTTTTTTGAATATTTTATTAATCAATATAATAATTAATTTATAAACTATGTCTAACCACAAGTAACATCATATAATAAGTCTATTATTATTATTATTATGTTCATTCTCAGGTAATCAAATATTCTAAATTGTATATGTATATATATAAAAAATGTTCGTACGATTAAGTTATATAAAAAAAAAAAAAATAGAAAATATAACTTATTTTCGAAGCATTTCCTTGTATCGTACCCAAGAATATAAACCTGAACCGAATAAAGCGAGAAATATACCAGTTCCGTTCTATTAATTAATTTGGAAAAGAAGCCATTCATTAATGATAGGAGATCAATATCGTGAAGATCTAACGGTTTGAACTTACCAAAGGTGAAATTGGATTTTGGAAATACCAAGCTGCCAAAGCAGTTTGGAAACAACTCTTTGCAGTTCCTGAAATTGTGTTGGTTAAAGGTGTTGTGAATTTAATTTGCAAGAACATTGCAATATTGATGACGAAACCGGTGATACCGGTGATAGTCATCAATGTCCAAAATCCCCAATCATCCAAGAAATACACGTTGACAATGCCTTGTAATTCACCGGAAAAGAGTACTAATGGGAAAAGGAAAAATATTGATAAAGTTGTGTTATAATGGAGAAGTCGCCTAAAGATGATAATCAAATGATATTAGTTAGTCGAACGCAAAGAATATTAGGGGAACGAGATGTATCAAGGGTACAATTAATTACCATTGGTTATTGTCTACTGCGCTAAGGGTCTTTTTAACATAAATTCCATACAATGCAACGAATGCGCTGGAAGCGACGCCATAAATGATTCCTTCCCAAGAAAAGTTAATTTCCCCGTAGGAACCAATAACGAATCCAAGGAAGACAACACCACAACAAATTAAAGCGGCAAATGAAGTTTTAGCTCCAAGAAGTGTATATGTGAAAATGATATTGAAAATGATTGAAAGTGAACGTGCAACCTAATTGTTTATATATATAAGTTATTTAAAATACATTCTTTGATAAATACCAAGATCACACCCAATTTTAATTGAAATATAACAAACCTGATAGAATGTAACCTCTACATATTGTAAGCATAAGTTGTTGAAAGACAACATCATAACGTACATAAACGTCAATGGGACTACCTTACGGGCAATGTTCATATCAAATTCATACGGCGGGATAAGAGAAAAGGTCTTAAAACTAGTTGCACGTGTTCGAAAAGTGTAGAATTTACATAAACATGGATTTGAGTGAGTACAAAATGTAACACAGATGCATTGATGACTCCAGTCTCTTCTTCCCTCATCCTTTTACGATAATTTCACATTTTTTACAATTTGATGAATACCTTTGTCCTAAAGTTCCCCAAACCAATAGGATAATCAATGCGACAAAGAGTTGAAACCATGTTACAAATAATGGATATGGAAATTTATACTCCGAACTACTTAGAATATATTTATTTAAAAATACTACTGCTAGTGAAGCAAGCCAGTAAAACGCGACCACTAGTAGAATGACAGTTGCTGAATGTTGTTTTTGGCGGTGAGCATATGCGGATGCCGACGTTGCTGGAGCTGGTAGAAAGGGTTTCTCATCGGATTTTTCGTCAAGTGAACCCATTTTATATTAATTATTTTAACTAAACTTTTAACTTATTACTTTTAAACGTTGAAGGTTTGGCAGATCTAACTCTCACTTTTTAAAGAAGAATTAAAATACAAAATAAATTAAAAAATAAAATAAAAAAAAGGGAAACAAGGTGATTTTTAAAATGTATATTATTATTATTAATAACTTTTGTATTATACAAACTGGTTTTTAATGATCTATTTTAATGAAACACACGATGTATATATATATCTCTCTAAGGTAAAAAAAGCAAATTCCGTATATAAATAGCAGGTAAATATTTGGTCAATATTTAAAAGTTTGGAATTTTGTACTACGATTCTGAGGGTATTTCAATTTTAAAAAAAATTTTTTAATTGACAGAGATTTCCAGTATCACTATTAAAAAAGAAAAATAATGCAATGAATAGCCCCTTGGCGGATTCGAACCACCGATCTTCGCTTTACGAGAGCGACGCCTTACCACTGGGCCAAAGAGGCAATTATCTCATAAGCCACAAATGTAATTTATTTTTAAAGAAAATAAATCTAATTCGTCAGAGTTTCAATGAAGTATCACAAGCAAAAAGAAACAAATCCTATGATAGACAAAATGTCTTTAATTATCAGAAATAGTTGGATTTTTCTTTGACCTTCTACGCGCTTCCATCCGGCGCTTACCTCAAGGCTTTTGATCCATTTCTGAATTTACTAGCCCTAAAAAAGGGGGTTCAATGCTTAATTCAAAAAGTACACAATTTCATAATAATTTTCGCTTAATTTTATAGTTATTTAAGGATATATTTCTCTTTTTTTTTTTTTTTACATTATATATACCATCTAAATAAGTATGGCCACTGCTATGGAAACCGATATTCCAGAACAATTTAATGCGTGAGTACTCTTTAACATTTTCGAGATGTGCTGGGTCTATGAAAAGAATCGATCCTCACAGAATAAAAAAGTCTCTTGACTAAGAGTAGCTTAAAAGAACATTTTTATGTTTCATAATTATAGTTATAGTACAATAGGATTTGCAATTTGGAATACAGGTCGAGAATCTATTTATTTTAAATAAATAATAATAATATCACAATAGCAATCGAGAAAGACATTTAGAATATCTTCTTATAACCATTTTGTCTTCTGAAAGTATTCAGAATTCTAAAGCGAGGCTTTAATTGAGAGATTCAATAACATTATGGGTTCTTGATCTTTTTTTTTTTTGGATTCAATTAGACCAATTTCTGCTGAAGACTTTAAAAATGAAGCAAACGAAAGTTATAAACGTGGAAACTATAGTCGAGCCGTTTCTTTATATACCCAAGCTATAGGTAAGTTAATTAGGTGTCAAATCATTTTTATGGATTGTCAATCAACGCCATTTACCGTGGAATACTGGGTATTTTTACAAATTTGTAAAGGACTCGAGTAATATTTTGAGTACTTAATCAGAACTACAATATATTTACTGTATGTTTCGATGAAATGTCTGCAATACCCTTAGCGTACTTTTTACAAGGGTTTATGTAAGTGCTCTACGGTATATACAAGAGTGGCTTGGACGTAAGCCTACACACTCCCTAATCATATATCGATAAATGAAGGTGTTCGAGATGCTCGAGGTGCTCGCGAAAAAAATAAAAATCTCAACTCATGGTTAATTTCGATTACACATTATTCAACCTTTTCAATTTTCAATATTACAGATCTTGATCCAAATACTCCAACATATTACAACAACCGAGCCGCTGCTTTGATGATGTTGAGGAAACCAAAAGAAGCACTAAGTGATTGTAAATTCGCAATTACTTTGGATCCATCATTAATTAAAGCTTACATTCGTTGTGCAAAATGTAATTTTTTACTTGGTAACCTAAGTGAATCCGAAAGAATTTATAAACAAGTACTAAGCATTGATGATACGAACTCACAAGCAAAAGCTGAATATGCGCAGTTACTCCAAGTTCAAAATTACATTCACCAAGCAGAAGTATATTTAAAAAATCAGCAATACGCTTTGGCAATGAATGCGATTGATAGAGCAGCGACCTCTTTGGATGAAATTCCAACCAAATGGAAAATAATGAAGAGTGAAGCACTATTAGAACAAAAAGAATTTGGAGAAGCAGGAAGGATGGCGAAGTAAATAATCATAAAAAAAATCCATTTTATGTCCTATGAATTTCTAACTAAGAATATTATATATATACATATTATGTTTGTTTTTTAGTGAAATTTTACGTTCAGATCCAAAAAACCCCGATGCTCATGTGTTGAGAGCACGAATATTGTACATCGAGGGTGATAATTTGAAGGCTTCCGCTCACTGTCAGGAAGCATTGCGTTGCGACCCAGATAATTCAAAAGCTCGTATATTACTGAAGGTAACTAATTCATCTAATGGGATTAGTTTGATTAATCATAAAATTTGTATTTAATTAATAAATTCATTATTTTCTCTAACACTATTTCCTTTAATTATTGCTAATACGATTCTTTAAAGAAATCAAGAGCACTTGAAAGTCAAAAGAAGGCTGGTAACGATGCTTTCAAAATAAAGGACTATAAATCAGCATATGATATTTATAGTGCAGCTCTTGAAATCGATCCATCAAATGCGGGCATGATGTCTAAGCTTTATTCAAATAGGTCAGCGGTTCTAGTTAAACTTGGAAAATATACTGAAGCATTAAGTGATATGTGTAAAGCATTAGAGATAGATCCTAATTTTGTCAAAGTATTAAGGAGAAGAGCAGATACGTACATCAAATTAGAAAGATATGAGGAAGCTGTACAAGATTTAAAACTTGCGATGGAATTGGAAAGTAATAATCCTGAAATTCGTAAAGAATTAAGAAACGCTGAATTAGAACTCAAAAAGTCACAACGAAAGGATTATTATAAGATTCTTGGAGTAAGTAAAGATGCATCTGAGAATGATATTAAAAAAGCATATCGAAAATTAGCACTCCAACATCATCCTGATAAAAATTGTGGAGATTCTGATGCGGAAGTTAAATTTAAAGAAATTGGAGAAGCTTATGCAATTCTTGGGGATCCAAACAAGAAACAAAGATATGATAGTGGAGTAGATATTGATGGATTAAATGGATCATCGGACTTTGAAGTAGATCCTAATCTATTCTTCCAAATGTTTATGGGAGGTGAAATCCCTAATATGGGAGGAGGTCCAAGGGGAGGATTTGGTGGTAATTCAGGATTCCATGGATCTTCATTTGGAGGATTCTCTTCACAGGGTTTCCCAAGGCAAAGATCTAGTGGATATCATAATGGAAAGCATCAATTTCACTTTGGATAATACATCATTATATAATTCAATAAAGTTTGACGTGACGTTTTTTTATCTGATATTATTATCATCAATAACCTTATTTAACTAAAAAGAAATAAAAAAAAAATTTCTTTTAAAGAACTTACATTTCATAAAGAAAGTAAAAAAAGGTTATTGAACAAATAAGAACCATATAATTTTCTTTAAATTTCATCGAAATAATTTTTATTGTTTTTACAATATTGTAATTATGCATTTTTACATGTAACAATCTTTTTATTTATTTTTATTTTTTTTATTTGTTAAATTGATTGTTATATATATATGCAAATGTTTTTGTGTTGTAATTAAATTAGACAAAAGTATTTTTTTTTTTCCGATTAAAATTGTCAGTAATAAAGTATAATATATTTTTATTACTCAATATAGTAATTTTTATTAATTTATACAAAATAAATAATACGATATACAGATATCTACACAAAAAAAAAAAAAAAATTTCTAAAAAATCGATCAAATGATAAGATCAACGTGAAAGCGAAAACCATTGTCCATAAAATATTACTGGTTAAATCCACCACCGTACCCATTGTTATATCCATTATTAAATCCATTATTTCCCGTATTATACCCACTATATATATTATCGTTAGGATTCCCAAACTGAGGAGGATAATTGTTATAAGGAATAGATCCAGGAACAGGAGGATAATTTGTGCTTGCAGGATTTGGATAAGAATTAGTAGACTGAGAATCAGCCATACTATAATTCTCACCACATCCTGAAGGACCTGTTGAACCAGTAGGTGGTGAAGTCATACCATTATTATAATAATTAGGAGGATATTGACTAGAAAATGAGGGTATTGAGGGCATTGGCATAACATAAGGATTATAATTATTCTCTGTTGCTGTAGTGTAAGTATAAGCGGTGTTAGGATAAGACGAGTTCCAAGAAGGAGGAGGGGGATATGAATTAGGCGGAAGTGAAGAAGAGGAGCTATCCGAATAATAGGACGGAACTCCTGGAGAAAGTGAAGGATTAGAATTAGAGTTAACTGGATAATAGGAGGGAAATCCTGGTGCAAGTGTTGAAGGAGGAAGCGTATTAGAATTATTTGGATAATAGGAAGGAACTCCTGGAGGAAGTGTTGAAGGAGGAAATAATGAAGGAGGAAGCGAATTGGAGTTATCTGAATAATATGAAGGAACTCTTGGAGGAAGTTTTGGGGGTATAACAGCAGAAGGTGGAGAAGGTGGGGGACGTTTTCTGTAATATTCTTCTTGTTCAGAAGAAGGTGATGGAATTGTTGCATTTGTGGATGGGTAAGTGCTTGTAGATGATGCAGTTATTGTCGATGATGTTGATGATGATGAAGCTGGTGGTGGAGGCGGTGGAAGTGTCTTTTCCTTGTTAGGATCTGCTATTGAATTTGATGAGTTCGAATTTGGTGTTTTGTTAAATCCTGCTGAATCATCCGCAATACTATTAGTGGGCCTCATGGAATTTAATCGAGAAGTATCATGTGAATCATTTGAAGTCGAGTTATTTTGGTTAGACATTACGTTTTCGTCTTTTTCATTGTAATTAGGATTCGAAGATCTTAATTCTTCCTCATGTAATTGTCTGGCATATTCTTCATCTTTCTTTTCTTGTTCTTTTAAGTTACGTAATTGTTCTTGCATATTAGCTTCTTCTTCCGCTAATTGTATGATTAATTTTTCACTCTTTTTATCGGGTTTCTTTTTCTTTCTATTTTCTAGTAATTCTACGAAATCACCATTTGATTCTTCCCCAAGTATAAATTCATTTTTTGGCTTGGAAATATTATCATCATCCCATTTATCCAGAAAAGATAATAATGTCATAACCAATAAATATTCTAACCCTTTCCTATCACGTACAGGTATTCTTTCCATATTATAATACATAATTGTTAAACAACCTAAGTTTTTACTTTCTTGTTTAAACATACATACTCCTATACCTGGATCATCTCCATGAACCAATTTACATTCTAATTCTTTACTAAACCCTATATTTCTTTTTTTCCATAAATATTTTTCGTCTTCCCAATAAAATTTATATTCGAATGTTAACACTCCACTGTCCTTTAAATCTATAATATCATCTGGCTAATCAAAAGAATTTGAAAAATTTTATTCTTAATATGTTTCTCTGAAAAAAAAATAAAAATAAAAATAAAAAAGGAAAAAACAAAGTAAAACTTTTTTTTTTTTAAAAAAAAAGAAAGGTTATTTACTTGATATAATATAATTTGTTTTAATTTTGCGTTTGATCTCTTTCCTTGTACTTCGGCTAATTCGGCTTGAGACACTGGGTCAAGTAACTTGGATACATACGCACCAGGAACCTTTTTTTTTTTTTTTGGAAGTACTTTAGTTATTTTATTTCCCCCTTTTTTTTTGGTTTTAGAAAGTTATATTTACTTTATAAAAAATTTATGAGTTACCTTAAAACGTTTCTTTATATAAATAAGTTCCTTGGTTAAAAAATCTCTCACTTCAATTACACCTTTAGTTTCTCCCTTCAATAATACATAGTTATTAAGATTTCCGTGTTCTTGAATAACCATATCTTTTTACGATAATGTAATTCTATTACTAATAATAAACCTAAATATTTCTATTACTACAACTAATTTTTTAAAAAGAAATACAAAGGAAATTTATAAAGATTTACGAGAAATTTGAACATCAGCTTATTTAATGAACATGATTTCAGAATTTCATTTACGACCTAAAAATGAAATGGTGAAACTATTTATATTTATGGCTAAACAAAGTAATCACCATATATGTACTTGGTAGATGATAATGATTTTGCCAAAAAAGATTTCGCCGGGAAAAAAGGAAAGAAAAATTAGAAAAATTGTCCTAATTTTGCCAAGAATCTCGCGCCGAATCTTTTCTTGGCTGATAAAATCTTGATTCATAAACTACTTTTAAAAAAAATCGAATTTTCCATTTTTACAGGACATTAAACATAAATAGAAAGCTCGAAATATGATTGATTATATATTATTTTAAAAAAAGGGTGGTTCATTTACGTTTTATTCGTTTCTGGAAATATCATTCATGTGAAAACTTTAATTAAATTAAATTTATTTTAAATAATCGTTTTCCCTTCGAGAAATATATTAAATTATGCATCCTGAATAATAGAATTGGCATAACGTACGGCACATTTTGGATCATTCTTGTAGAAAACAAAGTGACCTTGTAATAGAGCCATACTAACGTTTTTACCTTTAACACTTTGTACAAATTCTTCTGCTAATAGATTCTCTCCTCCGTAAAATCTTAAAAACATTGTCTTAATTTGATGATCACTTGCATTATCTAATAGTTCTTTGACGTCTATACGACCTGGTCTAACCAATGCTTTATCAAGCAATTCCACGTGGTTTGTTGTCATAAAAATTATTCTTTCTTCCGATGATGCTACTCCATCTAACGCATTTAATAATCCGCTAAATGTAACCATTGAATGATATCTAATAAGAAATTCATTCAAATCGTTATTTTTTTATTTGTCAAAAGAATTCACTTGAGAGGAAATTTGCTTCTTGCGATTAACGAACTTACCCTTGTTGATCTGTTGGTAGACGCTTTTGAGTAAAGGTAGCATCAATATCTTCTAATAACATTATGCTTCGTTCAGGAGCATTGCTTAATAAATGATTCAACCGATCATCAGTAAGTCCACGTTCACTTAAATTCAATATACAAATATTATATTCTAGTTCACCAGCAAGTGCCTGTATAAAACTGCTTTTCCCACTTCCAGGAGGTCCATATAACAAATAGCCTCGACGATAAGGTATACCTCGTTCATTATACCATAGACCATTATTAATAAACTCTTTAACATCTTGTACAATACGTTCTTTAATACCTTTATCTAATATCACGGAATCTAATAATCTACGTTTTCTTGGTAAACCAAATGGCCTCCATTCAGGTCCCCAACTTGTATAGATAACAGTTTTTCCTTCTTCTTGTTCTAATGCAAGTTTTTTCGATTCTTGTAATAATTCTGAAAATATATACTTGTCTCTACTTAATGTTGTGAGCGTAACTATTTCCCATGGTGACCCACTTGTAATGTCTAACAATTTGGCATCTCTTTGTCGCTCCACTTGCATCCATACTCCTCTCCATTTAAAATAATGTTTACCTGGTCCCGGTACAAGACTAAATGTTGTACTTATGCTTCCATTATCATGTTGTTTAAATGACGTTTGTACCGCGTATTGATGTGTATTACTATGCGAATTATTACTTAATTGTTTTGACATCCAATATAAAAACCATTGATATGATTTGTCTTTGGACGGAATTTCAAGCGAGACCAGTAACTTTCTACGTGCCAAATAACTTCCTCTGACTAAACCTTGCCGTAATGCTGCTAAACCTGCTCCAAACCCAAGTACTCCTATTCCTGCGGAAAAATATGGGTTTGAAGAAAAGAGAGATGATAATATATCTGGCATTTTTCTCTTTTAAAAAAAAGAAAAGCTTGTTTTTTTTATATTTTATCGAGATTATCAATAAAATTCTTCGAGATAAGAAAAAAATTTTTTTAATTTGATTGGCTGATTGAATCAAGAATTGTAACTTTAAAAATCGTTATAAAATTAAATTTCTCACACATAAATGGAAAATAATAAAATTACGGGTGCAGAATTAATTGCTAAAGCACTTAAAAAGCAAGGTGTTGATGTGGTTTTTGGTATAGTTGGTATACCTGTTATAGAGGTAATAAAATACAAGTTTGATGACCAATTAGCTGTTAAATTTACACTTACAATTCTCATAGGTCGCAGAGGCGATAATTTCTGAAGGAATAAAATTTGTTGGTTTTAGGAATGAACAATCTCTTAGTTATGCTGCAAGTGCTTATGGTATTCATCTTGCTTAATTCTTATTTTACTTTAACTTTGTTCAATAATATTAATTTTTTATTACGATACGTAGGATACCTAACAGGTCGTCCGGGTGTTTGTTTAGTGGTATCAGGGCCAGGGGTTGTACACGCTTTAGCAGGAGTGTTTAATGCGCAAGTAAATTGTTGGCCACTTCTTTTAATTGGAGGATCAATTGATACATATCAAGAAGGAATGGGCGCATTCCAAGAATTAGATCAAGTAACTCTTTGTAGAGCAAATTCCAAATATTCCACAAGACCACCATCAATTTCACATATTCCAAATGTATTAGATAAAGCGATTAGAATATCAATATATGGTAGACCTGGACCAGTCTATGTTGATTTACCAGCAAATTATATTCAAGGATCAATAAATTTGGATTCGATAACGTTGCCGGATCGAGCACCGGATCCACCCAAATCACTTGCTGACCCGATTCAGATCAATAATGCAATAGAATTAATTGTAAATTCTAAAAGACCTTTGGTCATTATCGGTAAAGGTGCAGCATATTCTCGTGCCGAAAATGAGATTAAAGAACTTATTGAAAAAACAAATATCCCTTTCCTTCCTACTCCAATGGGTAAAGGTGTTTTACCTGATCATCATCATTTATGCGTGTCGGCTGCAAGATCAAAAGCGTTGGCGAATGCGGATGTTATATTATTATTAGGCGCAAGGCTGAATTGGATCTTACATTTTGGTTTATCTCCAAAATTTAATAAAGATGTAAAGATTATTCAAATTGATATATTGCCAGAAGAACATTATAATAACTCTAGAATTATCATTGCTTTACTAGGTCATCTTCCTCTAGTTATTTCGCAACTTATTGATTCATTACCAAAATCTTTTAAATATTCTTTGACATCAGATTATTTCATTTCACTTAATCAAAAAATTAATGACAACATTAAGATTACTAATGAAAAATTTCATGATGATCATATCCCTATGAGTTATTATCGTGCTTTTTATGAGATCAAACAAAAGTTACCAAAAAATGATATTGTACTTGTGAGCGAAGGTGCAAATACTATGGATATTGCTAGATCCATTTTTGATATACAAGAACCTAGGTGTCGATTAGATGCTGGTAAATATTGCTTGACATAACAGTAAAATTGTTCAGCATTGAATTATTTATATATATTTAAATTTTTTTTTTTTGTCACTATAGGCACCATGGCAACCATGGGAGTTGGTATGGGTTATGCCATAGCAGGTATTTTTAATTTAAAATCATATTTATATATTTTTCTATAAATATTCATCATTTTTTTTTTTAACGTTATTAAGCAAAATTATGTTGTCCAAATAAGCGCGTCGTTGCTATTGTAGGGGATTCTGCATTTGGATTCAGGTGAATTATATAAATATATATAATAAATTAAAAAAAATCGATCATCTAATTTCAACAAATCTCTCTTTCTTTCTATAGTGCAATGGAAATTGAAACAGCTGTCCGCGCAAATCTTTCACTTTTAATCATAATAATCAATAATAATGGAATTTATCATGGTTTAGATTCGAAAACTTTTAACGAAACCCCTTTAAATAATTTACCTTCAACCGCTTTATTACCAGAAGTTAGATATGAGTTAATTGCTGATGCTACAGGTGGTAAAGGTTATTTTGTGAAAACTCCTCAAGAATTAAGTAATGCTCTTGATGAATCGCTGAAGGATGATGATAGATGTATTGTTATTAATGTGATGATTCAACCAGCCGGAAAAAAGAAATTGGTATGTTCGAATGTCAATTCAATTTATTTATTTTTTTTTTTTACAAAAATATTAAAAAAAAAATCTGACATTTTTTTTTAAAAAAAAACATCAAGGAATTTTCTTGGATGGAAACGACAAAGCCAAAATTGTAAAGATCTTTATTGAAACGCCATTTTTCAAAATTGATATTGTAAAATCTTTTAATAATTAAAAATGATTATTATAATAATGTCTTGTAATAAATCAATTATTTATGAATTCTATATGATTCTATATATACAGTATATGCATGTTTCTTTTTTGGGGAGGATTGAGCTGAAGATGACCTTTTGAGGCTATTTATGATTCTTAAAAGTTATATAACCAAAGATCATAACAAGGAACACAAAAAACATCATTCTCGCTTCATATGATAAATTTTCGAGAAATATGGAAATTATTCGAGCCATTTGCTTAGCATAAAGTTCCGCTTCCTTAACATTATTGCTTGGATTTCGGTTCATACAATCTTCCCAAAAAGTACAATTGTTTTCCAAATATGGCGCTCTTGTGACAGGATTGCATCGATTTTCGAGATATTTCAAGCTGCAATCTTGAATTTCTCGTTCTACCTCTGTAAAAAAAAAAAAAAAACTGTCAATAAATGAAATAAAAGTAAGAACAACCATTCAATAAGATATTTCATACCTGACTTTCGATTTTCAATTTCTTTTTGATGATCAACATTTATAGCAATTAGAAAGATAAACGAAAAGGCAAAGGAGGCAGCAAGTATTAAAGTTTTGATACTCAATAAGCAAAACCTAGAAAATAATCGGTATAAGGTTTAATAAAAATAAATAAATAAATAAATAAAGTTTCCAAGGACAAAGGAAACTGATCATCAAGACAAATACCCGAGAAAACCCTCAAATAATTTTCGAAATATGTTTTTTTTAGGAGGATGAATTATGACCATTCTAGGAAATTGACTTTTTTGACCAGCAGATTGAGTACCTGAATGAGGGCTCGCTGGTCCAAGTCCCATGGATCCGGAGGCTATATCATGATAATTATTGTTGTCCTTTTCAAGAGATAGCGCAAGAGCACGAAGTAACATTGTCTATTAGTTTAAAGTAATAATGTTACTCATAAGGATTAAAAAATAAACAAATAATGTATTTATTCACCTGTTCATCCTCATCGTGAAAACAGTACTCGTTCTCCCTGTATTGTAGAGCCATCTTTACCGATTAGATGTATCAAAATTTAGAAATCACGTATCTATTTTTTATTTAAAAACGATGTTGAAAAACAAAAAAACTAATAATTTCACACCTTTAAAATTTGGATCTTCTCTTGACATTCGGAATATTCCAAAGGATTCTTTAATCACGTGGTAACTTTGCCGATCATCCAAAATTGTTAACGCAGAAAATGTTAATTATACACATTTACATTCTCTTTGAACTATATTTTCTAATTTTTCCTTAAAAAATGAAATATTTGTTTACACATCAATACTTATCGCGATTGACCTAATCCGTAGGCAACCGTCTAATCTGTAAGGAATCAAAGACGTTTCATTTTTTTTTCATGTTTTAATTTATTTCAAAAGATACCCGAGTTGAGGAATTAAAGGATCAAAAACTGCGAAACAAATTTTAAATGTTTTCAAATAAATTCCCAAAATGTGCAATGTGCAGGGTTAAATGTGTGGTATGGGACCTAAATAATGCCTAACCTAGTGATGTGCATTTATACTTCCAATGGTATAAATTTTGATTGAAAGCTTCCAAGCCAAATGATTTTATTATAAAATTATGCTTCCAAACCTTCCAAAGGTGCCTTCAATAATGCTTCCAATCTTCCAAGAGCACAACACTGCGTTAACCGATTTTAGCATGACCATAGCATAAATAAACCCTAGAATTTTGTTAAAAATTTCTAATCTGCGAATCAATGAATGTTGAATAATGCGAAACATTATTAGTTCCTTATTGATTGACATGGTTACCGCGAAATTCTTCTTAAAGGAACTGTGTTAACTTTCCCTTATATAAAGGGATGAAATCTAATCAATTTCTTGTTGAAAGTAGTTTCAACGGTCGAATCACTCAAAGATGCGAAACTATATAAATCATATTAGTCACCGGACATCGATCATAGCAAATGACATTGATATAGATGTCAATCATTTGAGGCCTTTGCAATAGAAAGGGGGAAAACTGCCAGGAAAAATTAATTTTACTTTTTATATGCCAAATATGATTTTAGGCTGAAATATTTTCAAATTTAGCATTAACTCATTTTTGATTTTTCTGGCAGTTTCCCCCCTTTCTATTGCAAAGGCCCATTTGATTGACAAAATTTTATATGATTTTATGCCCTTTTTTAATATATAAATTGTGTTATAATTTCTAACCAAATCAAACAGTTATTACATCAAAATGTTCGTTGACTTCTCACGAAAAATTTATAAACTTTTAAAAGCGAACGGTTCAGCCAGTTTAAGATCTTATTGGAAAAATCATTTATTATTTGATATATTTATTATATGAATAATCGAAACTTTTTAAAATTCCTTTTTTTATGTCTATTTAATACTTTTATTTAATTTTAAACATTATTTTTAATCTTGCTAACTGCTCGTATACATAAAAAATCACGTGCGCATGAACAATTAATTGTTCACGCTGATCACTTTCGCAAAGAAAAAATTTTGATTAAAATACTGTAATAGTTAAACGTACACATTTGATGTTCGTACAAATAAACATGATTACATATAAAAAAAATTGGCATATAAACGAAGCATATACTCATCCATGTTCAATGTTCACATATAAGGTTGCAAAAGTAAACAACAAAAAATAATTAAGATAATTGATATTTCGCATTGTAACATTTTTGTTTAATATGAAAGCATACATTGTACACGAATATAGACTATCACAATACTATTTAATCGTCCATATTTTAAGCCAACATATGAATTTTTTATGCCCACCTAATTAAGCTCCGACTATCAGTACACATATTTTTTTAGGTGACGAATTTGAATTTCGACAATATGAGTGGCGGGGAGATGATTGAGTTGAAGATTGGGATGAATTTATAGTACTAATAGTAAATCTTACCCTTTCCTACATAAATAAAAAACAAAGAGGTTAAACTGCGAAGTGACTTGTTTGAAGATCATGAAGTAAGATTCTTACCAATAATGAATATAGGGTAGATACTACAGTGTTTATGTTTAAAAAATTCGCATTTTCCGTAGGAAGTAATAGTTTTGACAATAGGTTAAAACGGTATAGACCGTCAAATGCCAAATCAATGCTAAAAATTTTAATTTCTGACCCTATTGGTTTTACTTCTGAATTCTGCTAATTTTATTATGCTTTTATTTACGGTGTTAATGCAATGTGGTGGCTTTATCTCACCAAACATGAGTTCTCTGTCAGTGTCATCAATCTTTGTGAAGATCCGGAAGTCTGGTTTTTTACCATGCTTATGACCGTCCAATAAATGTCTCTCCTTGAAACTTTCAGATTCTCCATTGGCCCTTTATTTCAATAAAGAAAATGTAAGAGTATATTAAGTATACCATAATGATTACATGAAACTTACCAAACCAATGAGAATTCGGCTTTGTTGAATATTTCTTTGATAATTTGGTGACAATATCGTAGACGAAAGTGTCTTTGTCCAATTTTTTATCCTCATTATAACTTACCGAAGACAAATAGGTAAAACTGCGAGGCAAAAAATGAGTATTAATAATACAATTAACAAATATTTTTATTAATTTTAAAACTTACAAATTTCTCGAAACTATCTGCAGATGTCTTTGTCTTCGTCTATTAATAATGTATTCCCTTTTGCCCAATTATTACGCCACCTTGTATGGAGTGATTGTTTGTCACTTAAAAGCTAAAAAAAAACATAAGCAAGCAAATTAATGTATTTGATTGTTTATA
Organism: Funneliformis geosporum; assembly: GCA_946474995.1. Taxonomy (NCBI): domain Eukaryota; kingdom Fungi; phylum Glomeromycota; class Glomeromycetes; order Glomerales; family Glomeraceae; genus Funneliformis; species Funneliformis geosporum. The sequence goes on along the minus strand of CAMKVN010001337.1, from coordinate 322 downwards.
ATAATATTAAGGAAGATATTTATCCTGTTATATTCAATTATTACTAAGTCGAAAACTGTTGGCAACTCCTTCAGGATTAATGATCTTGGACGAGCTTCATTCCATGTCTTTTTGGAACATTCAACATATTCTGGCTTAAGTTCATTGCAATGCATAATCGATGATAGACACCTGTAAGTATATACAAAGTTACAATATCATATCAATTTCTTTCGCATATGGGAGGTTTGCTAGGAAAATGGGGCTCTGAGACTAAAAAATTTTTTTGAATAAATTAATAAATCAAAATAAACAAAAAACTAGCTTTAAATTTGAGGCGATC
>CAMKVN010001336.1:0-19207 GCA_946474995.1 Funneliformis geosporum | reverse complement strand
TTGTCCTTTTAACTCTCATATTACCATCAACACCGATAGTTTAAATCTCATTCTCACTTATAATAGATTAATACAAACAAACGCTTCCAGATATCCTTCCATTCTTCTCAAAACTCCTTTTTATCTCTTTTGGTGTTTTATCTTAGAATTATAGAACAAAACCAGATCGCTTTTACTTTGGTAAAAGTCAAATCTCATTCAGGGAATCCTTATAATGAAAACGTTGATAGACTAGCAAAATCTGCCTTGATGTAAACTCCTATAATATTCTCAATCAGTCACATTCCTTATATACCATTTGTTCCTACGTTTCATAATTTACTTATTAACAAGAAAATCTGACCTTTTTTTAAAGATTATACAAATACGAATTTTATCATTGAGTTTTTCAATCTAAAAAGGAACTCAAAATATTCTGAACTATCTATTAATTGGCTCTACACTTTTCAACTTATCAACTACGAACTATTGAACCAAACAACATTCAAAGAATCATATTGCCATAAGCAGAAATATCAGCTCCTTTTAGAGTTTCTTCCCTCAATTGAAAGTCTCAAGATTTCACAACCTGATTTATATGATGATAGCTGGACCTGCTGTAAATGTCATACTGAAAAAGAAACTTTTGATCACATATGGCTATGTTCTAGGAATCACCGTTTACTCAATCAGATAATACTTAGTGTTTTTGTTAAACTCAAAGAAAGAACAACTTTTTATTCAGACCTCCAAAACGGTGTGGTCTATAGATCTAAACGCATTGATGAATCCAACTTTCGATTACTGGAGTCCGCTCATTAATTCTCCAAAGAAGTTTAACATTGTTGATATAATCAAAGGAATCGTTCCCAGCCATTTATTCTTCTGCATCAATAACTTTACAAATTGCAACAAAAAAACCATGACCATCCTTTCTAATTTTTACGAACATGTACAAACTCAAGCTATAACATTAATTTGGATCCTCAGATGTGATTTGACTATTGCCGCTGAACTGCAACTTGGAATAACTAAAAGAAAAAACTTTACATCAAAGCTCCCAAAAATATTCACATCCTCATACCATCATCTTCTCCCCTCAATTCTTCTAACATTTCTTCAACTATTAAATATCCTAACTTATTTTATGACTCTTAAATTCATGGTCGATCGTGACTTCTTTTTAAAGCAGTGAAAACTAGTTGTCTATTTCTTTTCTCTTTAGTCATGTAGTGACTTTTCTTCTCATAGCAGTTGATTAAGAACATGATTGGACAACCGGTTGGTTTGGTCGAAGTTGGTTAAACCCTTCGAAGAGGGCTAAGCAGCATTTACTTTATTTTTTTACTTTTGTACCCGTCTTAGGAATTTTCTTTTTTTTAATTAAATTTTGAATTTTAAATAAATAAATGCTTCACCGCGTCTTTTAAAAAAAAAAAAAAAGTAGTAAAATTGATTTGGAAAAAAGATCAACAAAGAAAATAAAAATGCCAGTTACTAGAGCTATCTTTGCTAACAAACAACACAAACGAACACAACAAACTAATAAAAGACCAAACTACAATAAAGCTGAAGCTTCTGATTCTAAAAATATAAATACAACTGAAAATACTTCTCTCAAAAAACAAAAAACTAATACTCTCTCAAACGAACAAACTGATAACCTCACTATGCAAAATATCATTACCAACCAAACTTCAGATACTATTATTCTGACTCCTATCAAAAACTCACAAACTTTAGAAGATACTGCAACTTACACACCAACTGAAATGGAAGTTGACCCAACCACCATTTCACCTAACCAACAAACTCCAATTTCACCAGTACTTATAACCAACAATTCTATGCATGCCAAAAACAACGATGATTACATTTTCAAAGATACAGGATTTGATTACGAACTTCCTGATGATGAAAATGATAAAACTAAACAATCTTGGTCTGACGAAGTTTCTGCAAGAGAGTCACGTGAACAAGAAAATAAAAGTGCTACCTACAATATTATCACTGCTCCAACGCATTTTTAGGCGACAGATAATGCGTCTGATATAAAAGACAAATCTATTGCTGAAAAACGTATCAATATCAACTCCTTATTCATCCGCTATAACGGCTATCAAGGTTCCAATTATATTTCCAAAATGAGAAAATACTTTATCTACTTTAGTACAATGGATGAACTCTTGCATGCAATCAAAAATACTCAAGAAACTTTACATAATCTGATCTTCACTGTTGTGGACCCAGCACAAAAGCAGATCAAACAAGATGCTGAAAAAGGAAGGATCCTGAAGATCTCTGACATCCCTTTATTTGTTAAATCTGATTTGTTACGAAATTACTTTGCCAAATATGACACGATCACCCGATTTTCCATGATCATCCGTGATCTGTGACAAATTGCCTTTATTGTCTTTGAAAAAGCCAAAACCATCAAACCTTTCTACGATGATCACTGGTCTATTCAATTTTTAGAAAATGCTTTACGTGTTGAACCAACTGATTTAGATCCTATGCAAATCTCACTATATCAACAATTTGAATTAAAACTAACGGGACTCCCTCTCAATACTAATCAACAGCAACTACAAGACTTCTTAGCACACATCAAAGCTAAATCTTGTTTTATCCCTAAGGATCAACAATATCGCCTCTGACCTTACGCTTTCATTAATTTTGCTTCTCTTGACGACCTAGATGCTGCGGTGATGCAGTCACAAAATTTAAAGGAAGAACACTTTTTTGGATGGACCCTTCTGCTAAACATTGTTGAAGTTGTGGTGCTCCCGAACATGAATTCAAAGATTACTCAAATCGAAAATCTGCCAACCCATATAAACCATTGTATAATTGTTTCAAACCTGAACCATATAGACCACCTCGCACTTTTAATAAAACCAATCCAAACAATCCATCATTTTCAAATATAGTCAGTAATCAGAAACAACCCATTATTAAGAACCCTCCAAGACGTCTTAGAATGTAGTTGACGCACTCAAAATAGTACAAAAAAAACTTAACTCTTTTGATAATAGACTCCTTGCAATCGAGGATGAAATTAAGGCTATCAAATCTGACCTAATGATCCAATCTGATGACTTAAACGAAATCGGTTTTCGTCTAAATCAACTTGAATTCATGCAAAACATTAAATATGATTCAAACCACATTGCTGATCCAAACTATGAATTCCCTTCGCATAACAACTATTTAATGCCCATTGATAAACAAACCTCTGAACAACAAATTTCATAAACGATAATTACTTATCGAAATCAAAATGCTTTCTCACTATCTCAAACTGAAAACTTACAACTTATTAGTCTCATAGAATCATTCGTCAATGATATCAAAAATGAAATGCGCAATCTAATATCCATTATCACTCCCATTCTTCAAATGTCAACGAATTCCATTAAATGATAGTACAAAATATTATTAACACAAACGATGTCCAAAAGCATCAATTTAATAAGAATAGATTTACAAACGATAATTTTCAAACGCAATACAATGACCCTAAATTTTTCTTCTTCACTACACATAACGTTAGAAGCTGTACTTTAGATGTCAAATTAACACAAATTGAACAATTTTTCACTAATTACAACATAGATATTTTAGGTCTCTCAGAAACTCATTTTAACAAATCGCAAGCTTTTTATTATTCACTTAATCTTCAATTAAAACCATATTGCTTCCTATTTTCATCGAATAATCCTTCACAAAACTGCCAAGGCATTGGCTTTATTATTAGAAATTATTTATACGACCATATCTTCTTTTACGATTTTCTCTTTGACAGACTCGCATACATTGACCTTCAGTTCAAAAATAAAACTAAACTTAGAATTTTTCAAATTTATCTTCCCGCAAATCATAGTGATAAAGCACAAATCACCCTTAGAAAACAAATAGAAGTCAAATTAACAGAATTCATCCTAGATGCACAAAGAAAATCTTTTCATATAGTCATAATGGGTGATTTTAACATAAATATCTATAACACACCTAGTAATATGACTAGACAATATAAAAAAAAGTCTCTTTATTGATAAACTTTTCTATCTCAATTTCATTTTAGCAAACACCTTAAACCATACTTCCAATTCTTCACACCCTCACACATACGTTAACCCTGTATCTCACAACACATCGCATTTGGATTACATTTTCACTTTCTCTGCTCTTACATATGATTTGACTGCATACAGGATTTTAGACAATACTAATACCATTTACGAATCTAATCATTTGCCAATTTTGATCTCAATTTATAGAGAATTTATTTCACAACTTATCCAGCGCCTACCGTAAACAACACAAAACTACAAGAACAACATTCAATTATGACAAAATAGTGAACTTACATTGGGATCTTTTTTCAGACAAATTGGACAAATTTATTAAAGATTCCTTGACGTATAGAGACTATGAACCTATAGATATTAGTTCTAATATGAATACGTTAAACAAGGCTTGGAATTTCTTTGCTTATGCTCTCCTCATTGCAGCCAACAAACACATACCTAAATCTACAACAACAATTGATCACAAGCCTTTATACACCTATGATAACTCTAAAATGCACCGGCAGTCAAAATTGTTATATAAATTATTTTATAAATGCAAATCAATTATCGATAATTCAATTAATCCACCTGTACATCTACCTTCGTCACATATTACATATTATCGCTGATTTACATTCAAAAACTCTCAAAATCTCAAATGAACATCTGATTTCGACTGCTCAATTGGATTCATTGTTCTATCAAAATAATATTAATACCTATCTGGTAGAACTTAAACATTCAATTATCAAACCATTTGAAAGCAAGTTAAAAATATTCTCAAAAAATGAGAATAACAAAAGAATCAAAGAATTTGTACTTCAGCGAACTACCAACTATACAGATGCTCCAGCAAAGATGATTGATTCGTGTCTTGAAAGAACTAGAAAAATGATTGTTCTCGATCGAATTCTCATTAATACGAACACAAATGATCCTTATTTGGAATTAGATCCAGACAAAATCAAATCTGCTACTATGAATCATTTTAAACATGTGGCTGGTTCTTCTAATCATCACCTCAACGATTTAATTGCGTCTGGACATTCGGACACGTGAAACTTCTGAAAAGATGAATACAAACCCATTGAATCTATTGACGCAAATTTGTACAATACAATACTAGATCCCCCATCATATAATGAATGGTTATTGATTATCAAACACCTTTCAGATGGCAAAGCGCCTGACCCATCTAATATTTCTAACGAATTTTTAAAACACTTAGGACCACAAGCTAACAAATTTCTTTTTAAAATAATCTGTGCTTGCTTTATAATAGGTCTCACACCAGCACAAAGAAACCTAGCCTACGTTTATCCAATTCCAAAGCCTAAACCATGGAACTGTGACCTAAATAACACTAGACCAATCACTCTATTAGAAACAGTAAGAAAGGCTTTCACAAAAGTTCTTAATAACCGTATTCAACAAATTTTATTACAATCAAATGCTCTTTCTGGATTAAATTTCACCGGCCTTCTGCACCAATCGACGAATGAACCTTTGAACATCATTAATAACTTACTTAAATATCATCGGCTGAGAAAGAAAGTGATACGTCATACGACCAAGAATTATACATCCTTTTCCAAGACATGTCCAAAGCCTATGACAGGGTCAACATTTTCATGCTCAAAAACGCTATGGCCAGATTAAAATTCCCGATTAAATTAATTAATTTGATAGCAGGCTTATTCCTGAATAGAAAAAACCAAGTCTTTACGAGTTTTGGTAACACTGATTTTTATGATGTTCAGGTCAGAATTGACCAGAGTGAAGTCATTTTGCTGATCCTTTGAGTTATTTACTACGATCTGCTCTTCCAAAAAATAATAGATTCTGGGCTTGGATTTAAAATGTAAACTACTTGGAATCCTGATATTAATAAATCCTACCAACGTTCTCTTCAAGTCACCATTCCGGCAGTAGCTTATATGGATGACACCATTTGGACAGCTAATAGTTACGATCAAATAAATAGCATTCTTAATATTACCCAGTCATTCTATAATCTTAACTCAATAAAAGTGAATTTTGATAAATCATGCATTATCATGGATAATGACAGTAACGTTCCTCTCACATTTCGTAACAATACAGATAATTCTGTATTTACATGCCCTGTCATTCCTGACTACAAGTTAATGCGTTATCTTGGAGTTTGGATCTCAGCTAAATACAACAAAAAATTCATTAAAAACCAATTTTCAACCGAAATATCAGCATTCATAGACAAAATTAGATTTAAACCGCTTACTGACAAATAATTATGCTATTTAAATAACATAGTCTTAATTCTTAGACTAGAATATAGATCTAAACTAATAGTCTTATCAAATAACAAATGTGAAGATTTATTTAGGCCAATGCGATTGATCTTAAAGAAAAAACTCAAACTAAGAAGAGATTTTCTTAATGCCATCCTGCATAACAAGCTTGCTTACAGATTTAACAATCTTTCTGCTAATGCTATGCAAGCTAAGTCTCAACAATTTATTAACATTATCAACTCTTCTTCAGATGCATAGATTCTCAGACAGACAGTCATGATCAGACTAAAACAAATTCAACAACAATATTGGTTATATGATAACCCTCTCATATGTTGGCCTTCTTTTGCTCAACATACTCGTCATGAAAACTTTCTATCAAATATGTTGACAGAGTATTTTAACTCAGATTTCAGTTTTCACTATAGTTCTTTCATGGATCATATCTTCAAAATCGAAAGAGGAGAACTCACACTTCAGAACATTGTTCCTTGAAACTCCAGAACCATCAAATCTTTAAGCAAAACTCAGTTTCTATTTCTATCACAAATAACAGCCTCGGAAAATTTCTTATTCGACTTTCATGATAACATTTTAAAAAGTTATAACTCTAAACAAAGGGGTGGTTTTATACCTGCATGATACAAAATATTGAAGAATACTGTTCTTACTAATCCAGTTAATTCGATGCGTCTTAAACTGGAATTCTGTACTGATTTGACTTATCTTGAAGGATATGATTGCATGGAATTGATTGACTTCCCAAAAAATATAGGATGGGCTACTATGTGGACTCCTGAGAATTATAATCTTTACAATCTTTCCATTCCTGGTACACCAATATTTGGAAAATTTTATAAAATTAAAACTCTAGCTCCTCCGTGTTTATTTCTACATTTTGATATTATAAATAGCACTCTTGATCCAAGATCTCCATCCAAACGAACTTCAGTATTGGTTCCTTGTACAGGATGTACCTTCAATCAGAACAAGCAATACTACAACATCAAATCAAAATTAAAATCTCTTCCATGTGCAGCTTTCGTGAATTCCATGTTATCTTATCTTATCACTACGTCATTATTGGCTAATAGTGAAGATAGACTTCACGTTTCAAAAAGATCAATTTGGCCTCTTATAGATCAAGCTATTGCACAATTTAAAAGTCTTAATAATACCAATGTCCCTTATGTGTATAATGATGTTCTCAAATTGGACTTGGATCATATCACTATTGAAAAACTTTTTAATGATCCTGACTGTATCATTACCTTATCTAGATTTAGACATAGACTATTTTCTGAAACAAATTAGAATTTTATACTGATGGTTCTCACCTTTTTGTTGAAACTTCAATGTCTTCTTACATTAGTTCTGCTTTTTTATTAGTTCATGATATATAGATATTAGTTACGCTGCTGCTTTAACTCCAATTTGGGCCAACTTCACCAACGCTGAAATTTTTGCTCTTTTACTAACACTGGTTATTTGTCTTTTTAACTCTCAAATCATCATTAATACAGATAGTCTAAATCTCATTCTTACCTATAATAGATTAATACAAACAAACGCTTCTAGATATCACTTTATTCTTCTCAAAACTCCTTTTTATCTCTTTTGGTACTTCATACTTAGAATTATCGAACAAAACCAGATTGCTCTGATGCTGGTTAAAATCAAATTACATTCCGGAAATCCACATAATGAAAATGTAGATTGCCTGGCCAAATCCGCTCTAATGTAATCTCCTATAACACTTTCACTCAATCACGTTTCTTATATTCCGTTTGTTCCAACTTTTCATCATATACCTATCAACAAGAAAATCAGACCTTTTTTCAAAGACTACATCAACTCTAACACCATTACTGAATTTCTCGGATTTAAAAGGAACTATAAATATTCGTCTCTCTCTGTTAATTGGCTCTGCATTTTCCAATTTATCAATTATGAACCATTGAATCAAACTACTTTCAAAGAATCATATTATCACAAACACAAATATCAACTCCTTTTGAAACTTTTTTCCTCAATTGAAAGTCTTAAAATTTCCAGACCTGATTTATATGACAATAGTTGGACCTGCTGCAAATGTCTTACAGAAAAAGATTTTTTCAACCACATTTGGCTTTGTTCAAGAAACTACCAAATACTTAATACAATTATACTTAGTGCTGTTGCCATACTTAAAGATCAGCTTTTTATTCATAAATCTAAACTGTATAGTCTAACGAATTAAATGTTTTAATGAATCCAACTTTTGACTATTGGATTCTCACCGTTAATACTTCTACAAAGTTTAGCATAGTCGATATGATTAAAGGAATTGTTCCCAGCTATTTATTCCTCTGCATCAATAATTTCACAAATTGTAACAAAAAGACCATGACAATTATTTCCAATTTTTTTTTTTGAACACATACAAACCCAAGCTATTACTCTAATTTGTATTTCCCAATGTGATTTGACTATCGCCGCTGAATTGCAACTTGGAATAACAAAAAAGAAAAAACTTTACACCAAAGTTCCTAAACATATTCTTAATCCATACCATCATCTTCTCGTCCCAATTCTTCTAATACTTCTTCGTCAACTTTTAAATATACTAACTTATTTTATGATTCTTACATTAATGGTTGATCTTGGCCTCTTTTTAAAGCAGTGAAAACTAGTTGTCTATTTCTCTTTTTGCTAGTCATGTAGTGACTTTACTTCTCATAGTAGTTGTTTAGGAACATGACGGGACAACCAGTTGGTTTGGTCAGAGTTGGTTAAACCCTTCAAAGAGGGCTAAGCAGCGTTTACTTTATTTTTCTACTTTTGTACCTGTCTTGGGAATTTTCTTTTTTTATTAATTGATTTTTGAAATTTAAATAAATAAATGCTTTACCATGTCTTTAAAAAAAAAAAAAAGTAGTAAATTGATTTGTATAATAGAAACCATTGATGTCATAGTTTATTTAATTTATTTAATTCATTTTATTTATTTATTTTATTTATTTTATTATATCTATTTTATTTATTATATTATTTTTCTTTATTTTCTTTATTTAAATTATTTTAATGTTATATAGGATAGTTTTTATATAAATAGGAGTAACTTAGGATTAAGTATCGATAGATCGTTTCAGTTTTGGCTTATATTAGTTTTAGTAGTTTTAAAAGTCTTTAATAAATAAACTGTTTAGTACAGACGCGCTGACAAAAGCAGTACTATAATTTTATTTGTTAATCATTTATTCTACGCAAATTATTATATTTCCTTTACACTTATAAAATTATAATAAAGTTCTTTATCTTCTTTACGAAGGAAACCTTTTGCACATATAATCATAACGCTTATTTAAGTTGAGCATTTTAAAGAACTGGTATAACACTAGTAATTCTTCGACAACTACCCAAAGATAAGGCTGCAGGCCCATCAGGTATTACCAACGAAATGCTGACTCATCTTAGTAGCAAATTGCAATATTTTCTTTGCCAACTTATCTGCATATGCTTCACTTTTGGTAACATCCCTAATGAATGAAAAATTGCGTATATCTTTCCAATTTCTAAACCTATGGCTTGGGAATATAACATCACAAAGACTCGACCTATCACATTACTAAAAAAGGTTTTATCAAAATTCTCACAAATCGTCTCTCAAATATTATAGCCAAATACTCTATCCTTCGAGATGACAATTTTGCTAGATTGCTAGGTAGCTCAACGGAGACTCCTATCAAAATTCTTAACATATTACTTGAGAATGCAAATGAAAATAATAAGGAAATTTGGATTTTACTCCAAGATCTCTCAAAAGCGTATGACCATGTCGACTTATCTTTCCTTCATAAGATGTTATATTATATTAAAGCATCTAACCATGCTGTAGATCTTTTGATCAACCTTTTCACTACATGAAAAAATGCTGTTTTCACTGCGCATGGTATCTCAGAATATTATGATGTAAAAATCAGTATAGACCAAGACAAGGTTATATTCCCACTTTTATGGTGTATCTATCTCGATCACCCCCTATGTGAAGTCGCTAACCTTAACAAAGAATACACCATTCAGCATCGTTGGATCTCTGATCTCACCACTCTTTCCTCTAATCATATTTCAGCTCACGTATCCTCCCTTGCTTTCATGAATGATACAAATTGAATTGCTGAAAATCAACATGATCTTGAATCCATGTTAGAAGTTGCGGACGAATTTTACAACTTCACACGTTTTGCTCTTAACAAATCTAAGTCAAAACTCCTCTCTACAAAATGTCTCCAAACTCCTTCAGTTAATTTACAGTTTGGCTCATCTTATGTCGATTTGATGGCTAAATGAGGATCTGTGAGATTCTTAGAAGTTTGGATTAATCATAAACGCTCAGCTGCTTTCATTAAAAAACAGATCACATTGGATATTCAACGATTCATTAATACTGATAAACAATTCGCGTATATCATCAATATAGTTCTATGTCCTCTTATCGAATACCGTATTCAACTCACTCCCTTATTCAATCCTGAATATGATAAATTGTTTATTTCTATTTGTTCATTTTTTAAAAGGAAAAACAAGTTTGCCATTACACTTCCAAATGTCTTGTTAAACTTCTATAAATTTTATAATTTGAATGATCTTTGGTCATTACAAATAAGTTCCTTTCCTGTACTCTCCTTCATCAATTCAATAATAATTCATTTTACGAACACATTTCTACTATCTGTCTATTTCAATTACAATCACAATGTTCTCTTCTGACCTCTTCCCTAGACTTTTAGACTTAGCTCTTTAATCACGAATCTCATCATAACTTTATTGATGCTTCCTTGAGTTTAATCAGATCTTCATCTTCACATTTATCCTTTATTCCGTCTCCTACTCTAATTAATAGTATTAAAGGTGGACAACTCCCTCTAACCAATATTTTCTCTGCCACTTTGCTTTCTAAATATGCTAACTTTCTTCATCAATACAATCTTATATATTTAAATCAACTTATCGATGCTACTGGTCATTCTCTAATAGAAAAATCTGATTTGTTTCTTAGAAATTTTGATCATTATACCTTGCGTATGAGTAATTCTAGATTTTTCATAGACTTAGAAGAATTAGTTCTAGATAATAATAGTAATAGAAATCTTAAATTAGAATTTAGATTAGATCAACCTTTACCTATTTATAAACATTTAGCTATCACCTCAATCCCTGTTAATCAAAGAAAAGAATTCATTGCCTCCTGGAATCTGATCTTAAATACCGTTTCCTTCAGTCACATTTTTGACAAGATTTCAAGTTCTGAATAGTTTATTTGTTTTCATTACATTACCACTAGAAATAACGATCATAGTACTTCCCTCATCAAATGCATTAGATGCGTAAATTTTGTGATTAATATTTAGTATAATAGTTGTATCTTCAGAATCCAAACAGATAGAATTTTTCGAGTTGACTTATTACTTAATTCACCCAACATACAAGGAAGGTGACTCAAATATTCTTTAAATGAACTTTCTCAGATCGCTTTCAACATGTTTTACAATTTACCAACTCCTTTAACCTTACTCTCTGAATCTGTTGATATCATTCATATCCTACTTCCTTCTTTCCTATACCTTCATACACTTTCCTCCCTTCAAGTTGCGCTATCTACTTCAAAACTCCTTTATTTTTACACAGATAGTTCGCTATTTAATCCCACTTCTGAATCATCCAAAATGGATATTGGCTGGATTTGTGTTGACTCTGACTCTAAATATTATCAATTTGAAGTCTCAATTGAAAATTGGCTCTTTTCTACCCATACTGAGTTGTTCGCTTTTATGACAGCTCTCCTTATTTCTCCCAAATCATCTAAGATCCACATTCAAACAGATAACCAAGCATTAATTCATGGTTTTAACTCTATCATCACCAACTGTCGCTTCTTTAATCGCTCTCTTGAAAAGATCCCTAATTATACTATCTGGAATCTTGTTCAGCACATCATTGATTCTCTAGCCTTATGGTCATATTTCACAAAGTTAAAGCTCATGATAGTAATACCCTCAACGATATTGCAGATTCTCTTGCAAAAAATGGTCACTCTCTTCCTACAATAACACCTGTTTTAAATCTCGCAATCTCGCTATACAATTCCATGATATCACTATCGAATCCTCAATTCAAAAATTCTTCAAGCAATTTTTCAATGCTCAGCATTTTGGAGACTTTCTTTCTCTTCAAAAAAATAGAGACCTTAGATTCCTTACCTGCTCGAACGATATCAACTGGTTCTTAATTTGGAACATCCTCTTATTGGATTCATTATCAACAGTCACATTCTTCGCTGACGCTCACCTCAAGACTTTCATGATTAAAAACCTTGTTGATGAACTCCCTGTACTCAATAAAATGGAAAGGCTTCGTCCTGATCTTTATAAAAATTAGAACTGTATTGGCTGCAACTTGGTGTCTGAAACTGTCACGCATCTTTGATCGTATCCTGCTTATTCTTCAATAATTTCCAATATCATCTCACTCATCAAATCACACCTTGTCTCCTTGCTCCTACACTACCCTGGATTCAGCGACTCTCCTCTTCTTCCTAAACTTTTAGATTTCTTTAATAATATCTTTGCCTTACCTTCTTCAAGCAATGATGGTTACATTAACATTATTAGACTAGGAGTTCCTTCCTCGCTGGTGAACTTTGTACATGTTATTATTCGTAATAAATCTAAGTACTTCTCGATTGTCACTCAACTCACAACATTCTTCTTCAAAGAACTTCTTGAAAAAGTTTGAAAACATCGATGCCAACTTATGATTGTTAAAGAAAAATCTTTGGGCATTTCCAAAAAAGTTAAATTCAAAAAAAACATAGCCTTCATGCTTACTCACTCAACTGAGAATCATGCCCCTAATGCTTGGAAAATATGGCTTCACATGGTAAATAAATATGGTAACTCATTTTCAGATTTTTAGATAGGCACTGACTCTTTCCTTTTTCTTTTCTTGGTAATAACAGTAATCATTAGATATATATTTAGTGGGTCTGTTGGAGGGAAAAAATGATGATTAGTCGATTTAAAAGATTTGTAATATAATCACAGAGGATAGCTAGTACTTTTCTTTTTTCTTATTTTTAGTTTTACCTAATTTAGTAGTAAATCGCTAAGCCCTATTGTAGATTATACTGCGATAGACACTAGTTTAACCCCTAGCCAAGGCAGATTGTAACAAATTAAGTTTGTGGGATTTACCAATTTGATTCTGGGAATGAATTTCATAGGATGCGTATATACCATATACGTTAAAGATCATGAATTTGTAGAATATAGTGACCCTGAATTATCTATATGATATGATGATAATTACCACCAATAAGGTGTAAGTCTGCTTCGTCTAGATCTATACCATCCTAACAACAGGTAATGGTAATAGATATTCTTACCTATCATGAACCAATTGAGTTTGAAATTGATAGTAGGGGCTGGTCTGTGATGGATAAGTGTCACATTGTCTGCAAAGGATGCCTGTAAGGATAGAATTAATAGTAGGTACTGTATAACTTAGGTTGAACAATAGCCGCAAGTTATAGGTGGTTGATATTGCAGTGTTTTTAACCATTGTGATGCTTATATCACAATTAGGGTTTTAAAACTGGAGTTTGATTCTCTAGATGACTTTGATGTATGGCGAGACAATTATGGTATAGGCTATCATCTTAGGTTATTCTTGACCCTAATTTCCAGTAGTAGTGATGAATATACATGATGACAGGTATCATGCGCTCTCCCATATGAGTTAGTGATGTAATAGTCTACTTAGGTATTTGATAATCATGTATTTAGGTTTCGCATACTCACACTGGGCTTAAAAATGTCAAAGGATAAAAGTGATTCAATCCAAATAAGTCGTATAGCTACTTATAAGCTATGTATACCATGTAATCATCAGCACAATTCTAATAAAAGAAAAAAAGGTTTTTTCTATATTTAAAAATCTGTATTACACTGTAGATCTATTATATCGTAAAATTCGTTATATCAAAATTCGCTATAGAAAGAATTGACTGTATAGGAGATATTTTAAATGATCATGCTGATCTCTTAACTAAATATGAAAGAATTTTACCCCTATCATACCGCTTTTTGTTGGTATTAGTTCATAAAATTTTATTATTCAATTTAATAGTATTTTTATTAAATCTTCGATTCGCAAATTTTTAAGTAATTTTTTTCAGCTAAACATTTTGGGAATTTCTTTTTCTTTATTGAAACAAATAATGAGACTTCATACATCTGGTATTTCCTTTCATTAGATTCAACCTCACTTATCATTTCATTTGCTTTTACTAAGTTGAAATCCTTTATCTTAAAAATTTATTAATGAACTTCCCATTCTAGAAAATATGGTCTAACTTCATCCTGAATTATATACAAACTGAAAATATTTTAGCTGTAACATCACAATTAAAACTACATCACATTTATAGAGCTATCTAGCTTATCTTTCTAAAATAACTGTAGTCATCAATTCTTTCAAAGAATAGCTTTATGACTATTTGAGACATATGAATTTAATCCTTCATTATTATTTAAGATTAACATAATTTTTCATCAAAAATTTGATCTATTTCTCAATTTAGGATTCACTTTCATCATGAAGGTCTTGATACCTTATTTCCTGATTTTTGCAATTCATAAAGTAGCTTAAAGTAGAAACAAGTGCTTAATAATTATCACCAAACACTTTATCTTTTTCTTTCAAAAAATATATGATGATATTTGGAAATATCAATACAACCTAGTGATTGCTAAAGAAAGACTTTTAAGAATCTCATCAAAGGACAAGTATATACAAGGTTCCAATAAATTTTTGCAATATTATACTAATTACTATATTTCCAATAATTGGAAAACTTAGATATACTTGACGAATAAACACAGTCACAAATTTTCAGACTTTTAAATAGATACTGATTTTTTCCTTGATAATAACAAAAGTCATTAGATGTGTATTTAGTAAGATTATTAGAAGAGAAAGACAATGATAGGTTGATTCATACAGATTTATAATATAATTACAAGGAATAGCTAGTACTTATGTATAAATTTTTAAGATTTACTTTTTTTTGTATTTTGTATAAATTTAATAAAGTTACTGGTAGTGTCACATTGTTAAAATAAAAAATTTAAATATAATACGCAATGATTTTCTTTATCAATTTTTCGCTGATTTACTGATCTAATTTGAACAAATTTTAGCTTATTAGAATTGGAATTAATTTTATGTTAATCATAAAATTAAAGGGTCTGCATAATTTCTGATCAGCCTAATCAGCCTGATTAATCTGATAAACCTAATATTTATTATTCTTATTAAATTTATTAAATTTATTATATTTATTATACTACATATATTTATTATTACTGGTATATTTATTATTTCTCTTATATTTTATACTTTTATTATTTTATTCAAAATTAATTAGTTCATATTATTAGAAATAGTAACACAAAATAATTATAAATAAAATAATTCTTTATTGATATAAATTTAAAGTTGTAGCAGTTTCAAAATATCAATAATTCTAATTACTATAATTAGATCTTACTAATCGTAGCTATACTTGTTGTCTAAACCTAAATTTTTAAAATGCCTACCAAAATCCAAATTCCATTCACTCAAATTCCAAAGCTAAAACTAAAAAAATTAAATTTGACTAATCATAATCCTAAACTTTAAACAAATAAATCAAACCTGAACAAATAAGTCAAATCTGGACAAATTTCAAATCCAAAGTAGATAAACCCAGACAAATTTTAACCTAAATAGACAATACATATTTATTTATAATTTTTATTATAAATTTTATTAAAATTATAAAGTTTGTAACAATTATAATTAGTGATACCTGATGAAATTACCTTTCTTAATATGACGATATTAGCGAAACTGAAATGACAAAACTAGTTTTTTATTAATGACGAAATTATTTTACTTAATCGCTAAAATTATATTTAACTTGATCTAAATTCCTTAAATTAAAATACATTAAAAAATATAATAATTTTATATTTATTCATATAAAAATATTAAAGAGACAAAACTTTTGACGAAATTACAATTTTTCAAAAAAGAGTTTAGTCAGGTATTACTAATTACAATCCTATTATTTTTATATTATATTAATATAGGACCTCAGACATCTCTAAAATAACTTAGAATTTTCCAAAAATTAATACTTTTTGCTCTTTTAGGTTTTTGTGATTTCTTAGCATTTAATAATTCAATTTAAATGAAATTTTTTTTGATTGACTTTTTTTTCAAATAAAAGTTATAATACAAATATAAAAATAAATAAATAGTTATATAACAAAAAAATAATAGTGATTTTAATAAAGTAGTTTTAAATTTCAATTCAAAGATTTAATTTATATAGTGATTAAACATTTTAAAATTAGTAAAAAAAATCAGGTTTTTTCAGAGCATTATTTATTTTTCTGATAAAATAACTATTATTCATTTAATTATTTATCCTATTTGGACTTCATTTTAATTCCAATTTTTCTAAAAAAGGCTTTAGTTTTGTCTATATTTAGACTTTATCTGGTTATGACTATCCAAACCTGATTTTTCCAGTTTTTCTATCATGAGATTTTAGGTATCACTGAAAAATCCCATTTGTCCTAATATTTCTACTGAATAAATCCTAAAGGTCTGAGTTACCATTTATCTTGTTTATGTTAGTACTAATATTTTATATAATTTATTTTAAGAACTGATTAGCATAGAATGCAATGCAAGATGTTTAAGATATAATAGAAATTTCAAATTTCTATATTATAAAGGTAAAGCAAATTAGTCTAAACTTTAGAAAAAGATTTAGAATGAAATAGAAAAAGTTATGGAAAATATAATAAGTGATATCATCTCAATCACTCTAACTGGTAATAATACAGATATTATTGATCAAGATACCTTGAATATATCTTTTAATAAGTTCAGAAAATCATTACACATATATTTTACAAGGTATAGAAGGATTTTTCTAAAATTGTTGTGTATTTAACTTGAGCCAGCCACACTTTTTTAATAAAAATTCACTAATCATAATGAAACTACTATTTCTTTTTTTGTTTCCAAACTTTTCTATAAATTTATGAAGCACTAAGAATTTTTAGATTATTTAAAAAATAAGATTTATAATTATCATAATTTCTAATATTTGTATTATAAAATATTTTCTTATATTATTCTCCTATTTCAAACACTATAAAGTTTTCATTCAAGATCAAAATATGTAAATTTAAAAATTAATTATGTAATATTGTTTACTATTCAACTAAAGAATGCTTTCCTAAACTATTTTTAGAAAATTTAAGTTTTGAGATATTTGAGATAAAATTATTTGTTTATAATAAATATCTTTACTTAAACTTCTAATAGGTTTTTCTAAACTCAATTAAGTTTCATCAAGTTTTAGATTTAAAAAAAAATCATTTTAAAGGTTTTGAAATAGTTTCTATATTTTTAAACTACACGTTAAAATAGATTTTGAATAGCATCATTATATTTAACAATTAATTTTACAGTACAAGAGCAGTTTTTAACTATAAAAACTTTAGTGTAATATCAAACTGTTTCATTTTTGATTATAATAATATTAAAGATGTTTTTCAAATGAAAGTTAATTCAAAAGGTATTCATTTATATTTATTTAGACATTAATATAATTCTCTGATATTTATTTATTTTCTATTATTATTACTTGCAGAAATTAAAAATTGTAATGAAAATGAATTAAAAGTATTAGAGGAAATGATGACTGAATTTAAGGTAATATTTGTAACTTTTTTTTTAATTTAAAAACAAATTGCTCACTTATGTTCTATAAATGTAAAAATAATAAGATAATTTGGGTATACTTAATAATAACAATGAATCAATTCGATCAGTAAAAAATGAAAATAAAATTAATATTTGTATTGAACTAGAACATATGGTCAAAGTTCTTTAGACTTCTAAATTTGTTATAAATAAAATGTTATGTGTTACAGAATTAAAATCACAGAATTTGTCTAGAGGAATTGCACAAAATTTAGTTCAATTGGAAGCTATTACTAGAATATGTTACAATTTATTTTTATATATATAAAAATTACTAATAGATTGTAGATATTGAATTATATCATTTTATATAAGAAAATACTAAAAAATAATACTATTTATAGAATTGTCACTGACTATACAAGTTGGCTTTTTATTACTTTCGCTGATAATAACATAATTTCAACAAGTCAAAATATCTACTACATATTATTTGACAATTTAAGTACTTATCAAAAAAATTCTCAAAAATAAAGTTTGTTAAGTATTCACTATCATTAATAAATTTTTATGTAAACAAATAATCTTAAATGATAATTTGGATAATAATGATATTACTTCAATTATTAAAAAAAAAAAAAATAATGAAAAGAAAAAAACAAAAAATTGAATGATATTATGCTCTTTTAGTTAAATATGAAAGTTTGAAACTTATTTTAATGATAAGATTTTAACTTATTTTTAATTTATTCATATAGTAATTCAAAATTATATTTCTTGAATATAGATTAATAATATGTGTAAATAGGTGAAAAGATCTTAGGAATAAATTTCTGATAAGGTTATTATTAATTCTTTTAAAAATTATCATATATCAGATGTCTTGGATGATCTAAATATTAACGATGATGATTTAGAAAATTCTGATAAAAAAATAAGGATGATATTATTAATATTAGTGATGATAATAATACAAATTTTAATGAATAGTCATAGTCCTTATAAGAAATCGAAATAAGGAAATGATACGTTTTTTATAAGGTTTGTATACGTAATTAATGATTCTATATCAAA
>CAMKVN010001335.1:0-19216 GCA_946474995.1 Funneliformis geosporum | reverse complement strand
TCGATTCGATTTGAAAAAATCAAATCAAATTCAAATTGCTTAAATATTTGATTCGATTCGATTTTGAGGAACCCTAGCTCTAATAGTATACTAAATATTTTTTGGAATAGGATAAGTAAACAGATTAGATTATCTCTTACAGATTGATAGATTAAGAAAGCTATAGGTATAAAGGAGGATTATTGATCAAAAAAATATTTATAGAGGAGGCTTTATCCTAAAGTCTACAGTCAACTCTTTCTATAGCAAACTTTGATATAGCGAATTTTATAATATAACAGATTTTTAATATAGAACAGATTTTTAAATATGAAAAAAAATCTTACTATATTAAATTTATTAAATTAAAGGTTTGTAATATGTTAACAAACTAAAGTATATGAAAATACATATATAAAATATACCTATATATAACAAATTATTTTATAACAAATTTTTATTTAATATGAAAATAAAAACATAGTAGAAATTAAAGATGATGCAAGTGAAAGTAAATATAATCAATACAGTATTTTATTCATTTAACGCTTTATTATATTTATTAATATTAATTTACGTTTATTTAACACTAAACTAATTTAATCACTTTCTTATTTTATCTAAAAGTTTACTCTCCGGATAAACATATTTCTAATATATTACTAAGGTAACATATTCCTCAAAAAAATGTTGAAAGATCATTAATGTTGAATATCCAAACAGAATTTAAAGCTAGCTTACAAAGATTTAGGAGACAATTTTTTAATAATTAATGGTGCAATTATACATGAAATCAAAATAGATCATTCAGATATCCAAAATGGTCAAAATGGTCAAAATCATTTCGACTATTGAAAGTAAAAGTCAAAATGGTTGAAATGATGTCATATCATATGATTTTTATATATAGAAAAATCAAAAAACAAAAGATGTACAATCTCAATCAATATTGCTCCGATTCATATGAAATAACTACTATTTAATTTCCCGTAACTAGACGAATCCAATAGGCTAATATGCATTGATTTCGGATCATCCACTCTTGAGATAATCGCAATTGTATTATCGGCCGAAATTATGAATCAATAAATTCTACTTTAAATAAAGAAGTCCAGATTTCGAAATACGATCGCATATATCTCAAGATAGGCTGATCCAAAATCAATGAATATTAGCCCATTGGATTCATCTATTCACAGGGAATCGAATGGTAGTTGTTTCATTTGAATCGGAGTGATATTGACCGAGATTGTACATCTTTTGTTTTTTTTTGTTTTTTCTATATATAAAAAATCATGTAATATGACGTAATTTCGACCATTTTGACTTTTCATTTTGACTTTGACCTCTAAAATCAAAACATTTCGACTTTTGGGTTTTTATTTCGACTTCATATATAGGTATAATATCATTCTTTGGGTATGCAAATTTCCTTTTGAAAGTAAAAAACAGTAATACTATTCTATGCCGTTTATATATTAGGGATGTTGTATCAATCAATATTAAGAATAGAGGAAATTCATAATTATAAGAGCCATATTCTACCATCAAAAGAATGACCTTCAATTTGCATTTATTATCATTGATTAGTTTGAGAAGTTAAATCAAGATATTCTAGGCTGCTTAGTATATAAGTTAATAAAGGATCTGAAAAATAATTAGCAAAGGTTTTCTCTATTAATTTAATGAATACAATTATTATTGTGCATTTCATTCATTGTTGTAAAGATGAAGAATGTGACAGAAATGAACACAATTTTAAAAATAATTCATACATATGAAATTTGTATTTTTTTAAAGCTGTTTAATAATATTAATTCACTATTTAGAATGGAATATTTTATGATTTATTTATGATTTTGAATAGGATATTTTACTATTTATTAAATAAAGTTTTAAGAGTATTTTACTATTTATTCAAGAATTATTTATTATTTAATTAAGAAAATTTTAATATTATTTACAAATTTGAAAATAGTTTTATATAATCAAAAATATAGTTTCACAATTTCATTATGATTTTAATATTTAATTTTACATGATCTGATTAAATCAGGTGACAATCATCTTAATATGCATCAGATTTTTACAGACTATTTTCATATTATATCAAAAATGTATCATAACTAAATCGTATCAAATTGTGACAAGAAGATCTATGATAAATATTCAATCTGGTCATGATTTTGTTTCGATTTGAAAAGTTTCTGTAAAGAAAGTTAGGAATAAATCCTATTAATTTTTCTAATAATTTTTTAACCTTATATAAACTAAGTTTTTGTAAATACTTTTATAATATTATTATATGCTACTTTTATAAAATTATGTAAAGATTTTAAATATAGAAATTTAAAGCCTTCAATGATTTCTTTGCTAATAATATTTAATTTGCATTATATCTTTATTGTTATTATTATCTTCACTGTTATCATCTTCATTTTCATCAATATTATTATTTTTTTCTTTTTCTTTATCGTCTTAACTAGTAATATTATTATCATTATTATTTTTTTTATTATCTGAAATTATTTCTAAATTATCAAAATTGTCAAAATCATCAATATCATTAATATTTTTAATTACATTTTTATGAAATTCAATATCTAAATCTTGATTATAAACTTCAACTTGATCAATATTTTCATCATCTTAATATAATATAATTTGATCTCTTTTATAATGTTAGTATATATTAATCTAATTACAAATATATCATTTTTATTTTTACTTATACACGAAATACAATTATATAAATAATACATTTTTTATTAAAATAATGATTTGTTTATTATAGAATAATGTGGAATTTATAAATTGTTTAATTTTTAACATTTGTTTATTTTTTTTGATTTGTTTGAATTATTTAGAAAAAAATACTTTCTATTTATAATAATTTTTAAATTATTAAAAGTATAATAAATTATATGTTATAATTTTTTATTTTTTTAATGATATTATATTACTAGTAGCTGTTGCAATTTTATAATGATGATTTTTAAATGAATTTGTATTACAAATATATAAATTGATTTTGTATTACAATTTTTTTAATAAATAAATTTCTTATTAATAATAATTAACTATTTTATAATAATGTATATTCCCTGTTTACTAATCATTCGCCTATGATATTACACATCAATATTATATTGGATTTATTATCAGAGTTCAATTTTCTGGAAAAATATCAATATTTTGTCATTATCAGAATATATCACATGAAAATCATATTGTGAAATTATTTATTAATAAAGTTTTTTAAAATTACATAGTTTAAAATGCAATTAAAGACTTTATTTTTAAATTTATTAATTATGACTATATAAATATATTCTAATTAAAATTAAAGTTAACATTTTGAAAATGGCATTCTTTAATATTAGTGTTTTTTCTTTATTATTATTATCAGAAAGAATATTTCCTGCTAAATTCTATGATTCAAGATTTGTAATTTATGAAATTTGTAATGGTTGCATATTATAATCTTAAATTTGTTGAATAGACACATTATCAGTAATATTTTTTATTTGAGATTCTTGATGATTTTGTAAATTAAAAGTAGAAATAATATGCTACAATGTATCCATTTTTTGTTGATCATTTAATACTTTATATTTTCATATTACATCAACACTTTGATGACCTGTAATATTCATAATAACTTATTCTTCTACATTTATATCTTGCATTAGTTATACAGATGTCTTTCGTCCAGAATAGTTAATCAATAAACCATCAACTTCAATACCAGTTTTATTAGCAAGATCTTTTATAAATCCAGATAAATTATTTTGACCAATATGTTGTTTGCAATACCAGATTTAAGTTTCCTTCCCTATAAATTAAAATTTGTAAATACTTAAAAAATAAATATAAATTTATAAAATAAACTTACATTTTGGATTGGTCTGTAAATAAAAATCTGATTCTATATCTAATAGCTTTTTTTAAAATATAATCGATAATCATAGCAAGTTTCTCTAGTATTAGGTAAATCAACTGGAATAGGAACCTTTTGTGCTATATTACCTATTATTCATTGTTGATTATTTTTTGCACAAAATCTTTAAAAATTAATTCCACCATTTTCGCGAAAAGTAAATTGAATAATTTTTAATTGATAATGCTGACAAGCTAATAAAAATATATTATGAAAAAAAATACTCTTTTAATAAGAGTATCTGAAGTTGATATTAAAGTTACAAAATATTTGCAATATTTTGTCAAGTTAAAGCTACAGATACTTTTACTTTACTAAGCCCATTATCTTAAAGCATTTTCATTTTACCATTAAGAACTCTTGCTAAAACAGGAAACTAATGACAATCCTATAAATTTATTTTATGAATCATTGAAAATTCCATTAAATATTAATTAATTTTATCAATAGCTTGTTTTATTATTAATGCTTTATATTCAGTTCAATCCTTTTTTTATAGTAGCAATATAACTTATTTCTTGATTTTCTAGTATAGACATGTCTGAAATAAGATGCAATTATATTTTATATTGCTCCTCTTATGAAGAAGTATCAACTATATCTTTTCAAAATTTTTCAAAATATGCTAACCAATTTTTTGTTGCTTTCTGTATTTTGAACACATGATTTTTTTGATAAAATGAAATTGCTTTTCAATTTCACTATTTTTAGATATTTTAAATTATAAATATGGATTATTTAAAAATTTGCAAGTAGTATTAAATTGTGTGTTACTATTTAATTTTATTTTTAATTTTGTGAGAAAGAAAAAATAATTGTTAACAAATAGTTTAGTTAATTATTAACTTTATAACACATGATTAATGATTATATAATCATTTATCATAGGTATTAATAACTATGTAATAACTATAACAAATTAGCAGATTTATATTTTAAATCACAATTAAAATTTTCATGATAAAAATTTTGAATAAAATCAAATAATATCATTATAATTAACACAAAAATAACAACCAATTTTTCTAATACAAAAAAATCATCAAGTAAATCAGAAATAATATAACAAAATCTTATTTTTTATACTAATTTAAAATTATTAATTAATTTTTTTTTATTGTTCAAGTATGAAATACCTTTAATTAAGCTTTTAATTTTATTCAGATTTTATAATTTTATTAACTATTTTAGTTTTATTAGCTTTTGAATCAATTTATCATATATATGTTGTGTGTCATCTATCATTTTACGTCAAATAACAGATGACGCATTTTATTTATCAATTAGCATTTGATGTGCATAACCTGTCAATCGAAATATGAGGCATATTAGTTATCACCTGACGCATTAAAATTATCACGTTAAAATATTATATCCAAATTTTGAATTGCACATACTAATGTGTCAATAATTATCTGCGTTCCAATTTTTTTTTAAAATAATGGAATATACTTTTATCAGTATAGAAACTTTCAATAATTTAGTAAATACTTACCTTAATAATTTGCTGAGTTGCAAAAGGCATAAAGCTTTAG
Source organism: Funneliformis geosporum (assembly GCA_946474995.1). Taxonomy (NCBI): domain Eukaryota; kingdom Fungi; phylum Glomeromycota; class Glomeromycetes; order Glomerales; family Glomeraceae; genus Funneliformis; species Funneliformis geosporum. Next base: position 13,762 of record CAMKVN010001335.1, on the reverse strand, counting down.
TGAATTTAAAGCTTTTAGATATAATAAAGGCAATATTATTAAACCTTAAAGATGTTCATATTTGCGATAATAACACTCGAGAATGGGCTAAAAAAAGATTTTATCTTGAAGAAACTATTCCTAGAGAATATAGAGTAATAGTCAAAGCAAATAGCAAACCGATTCTTGTAGTTGAAAGAATGTATGAAATGCTATGTAGAATCTATGCTGAAATAAACCAACATGCAGGACAAAAGCAGCTTTGATTATTTATGAAAGAAAATTAGGGTTGGTTAAAGCAAGATATAATTAAAAAGTTTGTGAATAATTATACCATTTGTGTTACAAAAAACCTTCCTTTCATTCTTTGGCTGCAAAGCCAATTATTTCAAAAAAATTATTTTCACGTATTTAAATAAATTTGCTCTAATTTTTTTTAAAAAAATTATATTAATGTAATTTTTATTTATAAATGGATTTAATTGATATGTTCTATGCTTCTGATAGAGAATTTAAATATATTTGTCATATACTTGACTATTTTTTAAGATTTTTCTGAACAAAAGCTATTACATCCAAAAGAGCTGTTAAAGTAGCAGCATATTTATTTGAACTTTTCTATTCAATTGGCTCTTCTCCTACAATACTCCAATCAGATAATGGTAAAGAATTTTGTGCATCAGTAATAAAAGAGTTAGTTAATTTATGATCATCAGTTAAAATTATTAATAGAAGATCACGCTATTCTCAAAGTCAAGGTCTTATTGAAAAGGCAAATAGAATAGTATAACAAAAAGTAGGTAAATGGAAAGAAACCTCTAGTAGAAATGATTGGTCTTTTGAGCTTCATCTAGTTATTTTATCTATGAATCATTCTTATTGTCATTCTTATAAAAAAACTCTATATGTACTTGTGTATGGTAATAAATCACGAGATAATTGCACTTTAATTAAAGAACTATTTAACAAGAATATTTATGATGAAGAAAAAATCCTGAAAACAATTAAGATAAATGATTTTGAAAATCTAAATGAAAATTTAAATGATGATATGATTAATGAGTAAGGTATTAAAGATTTTATTAATTTTATTATATATTTTATAATATTTAATTTAAATATTCATCTTATTATCTTATTTTAATATTATTTTTCAATTCTAAACGTTAAATAATAAATTTTATATTAAACAATTTCTTATTAACATTAATTAATAAATTTAAAATTTTTTTTATATATTAAAAAATTAAAAATAGCTAATATTAAATCTAACATATTAATTTAATTAAATTAAATATTAATTTATTATGAACTTTTAATTACATAATCAATTTTTTTTTAACTATTATATAATTAAATATTAAATAAATAGATACTTCGTTACCTTCACCAGAAAATGATGATGTTGATAGTACTAATAAAGATAGCAATGATAATATTAATAAAATTAATAATAATAATAAGGTTAATGAAAAGAATGATAAAGAAGATGAAGAGAATGAATGAAAAAAAAGATGAAGGGGATGATAAAGAAGATGAAGAGAATGATAAAGAAAATGAAGAGGATGATAAAAAGAATGATAAAGAGGATGAAGAGGATTATAAAGAGGATGATGAGGATGATGAAAAGGATATAAATTATGATAATATTAGTATTCAAAGTGTTGAAATAGTAAAATTAACACAATTTCAATATGAAAATAATAGATCACCTTCAAATACTCAATATTCAGCTTTTGTTGATATTACAAATACTATTTTAAGAGTTACAATTACAGGACATGAAATATTAAGAGAAGCTGCTCACTAAGATCTTCAAATTTATACTAATAAAATGACAAATCAAATGAATAAGGAAAGAAAATGGCCAAATGAATATGCAATAGAAGATTTAGTAAGAATTGTAATTCTAAAGATAGACTATGCTGGTGTTGATCGTCTTATACTCCCTTGTAAAATTATGGAAGTAACGGAGAATAACCAATATATTTTAGGATCAAAATATGGTATTATTAATATATATTATTTATCCAGAGAAATTGAACCTCTTGGTACAAAAGATTTTGCTGAACTCAATAATATACCTTCCAATAAAGTTTCTGTTAAAGAAGCTGCATATTTCCAAAGCACTGACACAGTTACAGGAATTATTTGTAATTGTAAAAGCAACTGTAATAACAAGAAATGTTGTTGCAAAAATCAGAAAAAAATTGTGGAAGTAGATATCATAGTAGGCGTTTGTGTCAAAATAAATAATTTTTTATATTTGTATTACAATATAAATGTATCACAAAGTTAATAAAGTATATTTGGTATATGAGAACGTTTCCAGTAAAATCAAGTTATGAGGCATAGTAAATCATATGATCCATAATGTGATTTTACTGGAAATGCTCTCATATGCTGTTTATTATTATACATTAAATTAAAAATTGCGCAAAAAAAAAGGTTTAAAAAAAATTTGCGTCAGATGATAACTAATATAAGTCAGGTGACAACTAATGTATCTCATATTTTGATTGATAGGTTACGCACGTCAGATGCCAATTGATAAATAAGGTGCGTCATCTGTTATCTGATGTAAAATGATAGATGACGCACAATATATATACTACATTTTGAATTAATTTATAATGATATTTATATAGTCTAACTTTTAATAAAAGGCTGCATTTAATCCTTCAATCATCCTATGTCTTTTTACTTTTAAAACAATATTCATTTACATTAACAGGCTTCTAAAATTCTATTTCTTTCAATTTATTTATTAATAAATGATATTTGTTAGATTATATCATATTTTGCTAAAAAATTTTAATAGATTCTACTTCTATTTCATTAACTATAGAACAAGAGCTTATAATTTATCATTAAGATTCATACAGTTTAATAAGATTATAATTTATGAAGTTTGATATATCACACAAACTCACAAAGATATAAATGATGAAAATAAAAAGAGTTTATTGATAAAATTATAGAAAAGAAAAGAAATATAAGAAATATAAAATAAAAAAATAAAAGTTAAAAATAAAATAGGAAAAGATTAATTCACAAAGATTTGTTCACACAGTTAATCAAAAGGTTTAAAGAATTATTATTTCCATACAGCTTGTTGAATTCTACACTTTTTTTACAAGTTTTAAGTTATTATATTTATATCTTTTAAAATACATATAATTATAAATTAACTATATTAACTAAATAAAATATATTACATATGTTAAATATGTAAACTATATAAATTATATTAACTATATTAACTATATTAATAATGTTAATAATATCATCATCACACATATAGATCAATTCTATTAATCAATTATATGTAAATCACTTTTATAGATCCATTTACAATATGGGTTGTTACATATGAAAATCAGGTTTTGATCATATGATTTATATAGTTCTACAATATGATTTTTATATATACTAACCTATATTCCAAATATTCTGAATATTTAATTAGAATTTCATCAAATTATCTTTTAGCTAATTAAACTTATTTTATAACATCCAATTTAATTTAATATAATTAAGTATTTTTTTTACTATACTAAGTTAAATTTTCAAAATTAAACTTTAGTTTTAAGTTTTTATAACTCTTTGAAAATGATCTTTCAAAAAATTCAGAAAAAATTACAGAAATCTTAAACTTTGATTTAAAGTTTCTATAAAATGACTATCAATATATTATAATGTACTTATCAAATCAGTTACAAATTATTTTTAATATTTTGTGCAGTATTCTTTTTTTACCATTCTTTTAATTTAATTAGACAAATATATTTATAACTTTTCTAATGTATTTCTTAACGAATCATTAAATTATAAAATAAATATATTATTTGAACTAGTCTTTAAAATACCAAAAATATTAATATTAATAGAAATTTTATGAGATTTTATTATTATTCGTAATATAAGATAAAGGTATACATAAATTCATATTAATTTATAGCTTCACAAGTAATACATTTTGCTGAAACTTTTTCATCAACTAATGTTTTGATAAGCTAAATTTCACTTCAAAATCTGCTTTCTATCAATCAAATGATAAATATAGAATTAATATATCTCCAAAAAAATCTTTTTTTTTTGTTTCTTTCTCAATAGATAAGTAAATCTTTTCGATCTTTCAAAATATTAGAATTATAACTTATTTTTATATGTATGATAGGCATTTTGACAGAATTAAAATGATTTTGAAATAAAAAAAACTCAATTATTTAAATATAATAATAGACATATACAAAAATGTGATAATATAAGATAAACTTTTATAAAATATGAATAGCTAAACTTATTTAAACAATATAATTTATTTATTGTTTATATCTTTTATTAACAATACAATTTTTTTTTAGATTTTGACCAATAAAATAGTATAATATTTATATATAAACTTTTTATTAATAAATAATAATTACTAATAAAATCTGGATCTTTAAGTCAATTTTAAATTTCAAAGTTACATGAACTAAAAAATTGAAATATGATAATCTTACACTAAAGTAATATAAAAAATATATGGAAAAGATAGGAAATCTATTACATAACAAATTATCAATTTAAAGAAGATAATATTAATTATATCTATGAAAAATGTTATTTATTGAAAAAGAACAAAAAATTATTAAAATAAGTTTTAATTAATAATTGTTATCAAAAAGTCAAAAATCAGCTTAAAAAAGTATAATTTATTTAGATGCTATTACACTTAAAGTGCTATATAATAGACTACTTTTTGATAAATAGATTAAATAAATGATAAAAAGCTTAAAGAATAAGAAAATTTCAAAAAATAGCAGAATAGGAGGAATATTAGACTTTAATAAGCCTTGAAAAATCTGACAAATAAGCTTTTATAGCTCTATAAATAATCTGTATAAGAAATGTATATGAAAATACTTTTTGTATGTAGAAAAATACAGAATTTATATGTCTAATCAGTATATTATATACGTTATTTTAGTTAAATTTTATATGTCTAATTAGTATATTATATATATTATTTTATTAGATTTTATACATCTGATTAATATATTATATATGTTATTTTTGGTTAAATAAATTCTTTAAGTTTCTTCTAAATTCCTAAATCTTTAAGTTTGTAAAGTTAAGCAAAGTAATTCCAAAGCATTCCAAGGATATGAAATTCTCTAAGATTGTAAAATCTGATAATAAGGAATTTACTTATAACTTAGCAGAGTATCATGACAATATAAGTAATTTTCAAGAATAACCTATATTAATTATTTTTATCATGATAATGTATTTTAAAATACATTTATTGTAGTAAAAAAATATTTTGATTATAAAAAAGATTTAATAGGTTTAACTAACAAAGTATCTATTTTTCTTTTAGAAAGATTAAAAATAATATTGAAAATAACAAATAGACAAAAATTAATCAACATGATAAACACAAAATTTCTTATCATTTTGCAACTCTTATATATAGATATAGATGAATAATATTTATTAATAACTTCAGTTTAGAATATTCTCTATTTGATCAAATAGTAAGATATTGTCTTTAAAATTCTTGTTAAATATTGTAATCAAAAACTATTTTTTATATATCAATTTTTCTTTTATGTGATCATATTTATCATCAATATTGTTTATAATATCTTGAGTATAAGTATTTATATTGTTTAAAATATATTAAAAATGAAATTAATAATAATATAAAATCTATTATTTGTAGAATCACAGAAGAAAATTTTAAAATTAAAATTGATCAAGAAGATAAAATACAATTAGATAATAATAAACTTAAGAAATTATCAAAACAAATATTTTTGAATTCTAAATTTGCAAATTAATTTAAAATAGTACTTAAAACTTTATGAAAAATTAATTATATTTTATTAATTTCAAATAATAAATATATATAATTATAACTACTATTGATATATTTAATATAATAACTGAAAAATATAATTTATTTAAAAATTATATTTAATTTAATTTAATAATAAAAATCTGAGTCAATAAAAATTAATTATTTTATTAATAATTAGAAAATAATTAATATAAAAAATTAATTAATCATACAAATGTCTACTATACTTATCACATCATTATAACTTATATCTTTGCTTTTAAAATATATTACTAAGGTTTTTTGATTACTATAATTTGAAATTTTTCTATTATTATAATTAATTCCTATTGTCAAACAATTTCATTTATAAATTTATTTAAGATATTTCTTCTAATATAAGCAAATTTATACTAATATTTGTAAATTTAATTTTAAAAAATTTTTAAAAATAAATAATTAATAAATAATTTAATTTAAATACCTTCAGCTAAATTATATGGTCTTTTAATAAAATAAAGTTCATAATATTCTCATTTGATGAATAGAAATAATCTTAGATTTAGGATTAGAATTTGATAGTCTAATTTGATTATATTTTGACTAATAAAAAATTATATTAATACCACTATCTTTACTTTTGATAATTATTGTCTTTTTAATCATAATATTTGTTATTTTGTAAAGCTAATTTAAAAGCATTATAAGTATTATACTAGAAAATATAATATAATAATTCTTTTGATGTATTAGATTTCATTCATTATAGAATAATTAATAATTGATTAAATTTCACTTTTTGTAAATGTATCAACTTCATGAAATTCACCAAATTCAGATTTAGTTAGAATTTTAATTTTGCTAGTTATAATATTATATAAATCTGAATAGATATTCTTATTATTAATATCTTGAGGATATATTTTAGCATTATTTAATTGCCAAAATTATATTTAACTTAATTTAAATTCCTTGGATTAAAATACATTAAAAATATAATAATTTTATATTTATTGATATAAAAATATTAAAGAGACGAAACTTTTGACGAAATTACAATTTTTTAAAAAAAAGTTTAGTCAGATATCACTAGTGTACACTAATTATATTATTTTTATCTATTTGCTTTTTAATTTAATACAATTCAATATTTCAGTAAATGATAGTTTATATATTACTTTAGTAATTTCTAATAAGACCAGCAAAACATATTTTAATATAGCAAAATGATATAGTATCTTAACTTATAACAATAATTAGAAAAATTCAGATGGTTCAATTTGACCTATTAGCATTAAACATCTTCTAGTTTATATTTCTCTTATATAAATCTGCAAATATTACTTTTATACTTATCAACTTTAACTGATAAGAATAATGAAATAGATTAGACATATATTAGATATTATTTTTTAATTATTAGAGCTCTCAAATTAATTTATATTCATTGACTCATTAAAAAGGCAGAACTTATAGCTACAATAACACTTGCAACATGCTTATACAATTATACCTTTTAAAAATCTTTTATTTCTTGTAATAGCTTTCTCAGTATTTAGTTTAGCTCAATTAGGCGAATTAATTCATTCTAGCTTATTTTTATCTACAAACACACTTTTTATTGATAATATTACTATACATAATCCTCCTTGTGTACTTTTTACCTACCTATAGCAGAAATACAGCATCTGATAAATTGTGTCCTATAAAGATTATGTTATGATATATTAAAGCTCATTTATCATTAAATTTTATCACAAGATTCAAAATATTTTATTTTGTCAACAGAATGAAACACTTGTTACCAAAAATTGGTTCATAATGATTTATTTCAAACAAAGCATTTAACCGGTCATGGATTTAGAGCTGGTGGTACCACAGAACTCATTTCGCGAGATCTTCCTTCTCATTGTGCAGATGGCTGGAAGATGATGGACTTCTGATACCTTTGAAGAATATATTCATCGACATCCATTAGTGATGATTGTCTTTTTAGCTTCTATACACACTGATTGAGCGCACCATGCAGGTTTTCTATTAGGTCCTACCTAACACATGAACTAAAAAAAAAAAAAAAGAAAAAAAAATTGATTTGGGGGTTTTTTTTTTAAATTACATTCAACAAAAATGCAAAGTATTATAGCGGAAGGATTTATTCAGAGCAAATGCAACATCAATATTATGGCAAAATATTATAGCGAAAGATTAATTGGAAACAAATGAAACAAATACAGTTCTTAATTGATTTAAATATGATGATAACTCACGCAAATTCATTTAAAAATATATGCATATATAATAATAATAATAATTTGCATAACCATTATATGCCGATGCTGTCAATATTGAAAAATAAAAATAATAATATAATTTGGTTCTCTGTCTGTATGACAAATATGAATAAATAAAAATAATATGAGTGAAGCCTCAACACATTTAGCAGGTTTCGCGTTGATTTACCTTCAAAATATACTTTTATTTTGCTCATGTAATAATTTATGGCATATCAAAGCGAGGTCATAATGCTTGACCAACAATTTGTTCATGTGCCGACCGCTCCTAAATGTGTGCTGAATTATCGCTTAATGTTTCTACGCTAACAGCCAAGTTCAAGAAGTAGAATAAATTATTCACCGTCAACTATATGCACAAATCTTTCAATTATTGTATCATTTTTTATTAATGTGCATTTTATCTTTGTACAATATTAAATATAATTTACGGACGATCTTACTCCGATATCGTACTGCGCATTTTTTTGATGATACTAATAAACAAAACGCATACACAAAATTATGCAATGAGCGAAAAAATTTTATTATTTATAAAGAGCCAACTAAACTAATATACTAAAAAATTACAAAATTATATGACATTAGGCTACTAGTAACATAATACGCTTGCATTAATCCCTACCCATAAAAACTTCTACAATTGCTTGTTGAACATAAAAGAAATCCAAAGTAATTGGATCTGAAAGAGTATTTCGAGGGATTTGTATACTAGGATCTAAATCATGGTACAGACAGTCTAGTTTAATGTTGATAACACACGAACCAGGTTGGATATTTAATGGTGCTCCATTACCGTTTTGCATGCCGAATTCAAACTATTAATCGAAAAATATACATACATTTAGATATATTAATATAAAGAAAATCACTGCAATTTATCATTACCGTAGTCCTAGCTGGAAAAATATTTCTTGTTACTCTATCGAGAACGCAATAATGCCATGCCTGAAATAGGTTAAAATCTTTAGAATGTATAAATAACTAGATTGCTATACTATACAAGAATAACTTACTCTCATACGAGAAGGCCTTTCACCTTGAGGGACAGGATCGATTTTAACAACTAATCGTGAGCACGATTAGGGCGAAGCCAGTATTCATTCACTTTTTTTGTAACATGATCTATTGACTCTGAATACGCAATCTCGACAATAACATTTGGCCAAGGGCAGTTCTGAAAATAAAAATGTATTATATGAAACATCCAGCTATGGATTGAAAAATCAAAACCAATGGAAAAATGAAACATACGTATCGATCACTCCCATTTGGAGGAATTGCGAGTATTTTTTTTGGTCTATATGAATCGTCAGCTTCTTTTCCTTCACCATTGGCACGAGTTGCTTCAAGTAATCAAGATTACTATGATGCCATATATGACCAAAAAGTTAATAAATTATTGCTTACTACTTGATCCAAGACTATAGATCCTTGCATTTGTCCTTATTACGGAAATACAAGCTTTCAATAGTTCATCATATATCGTTCTGATACAAATTTCATGTGGCTCTGATGGCCACTCGTAGACCATAACATCACCATTAGTCCACTCCCAACAGCCGTGAGCATTGGATTCTTCCGAGCGGCGTACAAACTCATCAAATGTAACTCCAACAGCAAGTTTATACGGGAGACTTGATATAAATGGCAAAAATTAGTAAATAATTTATAAAATATCCATCCAGCGTCGAAATTTGACTTACGTTACTGCTTCCCACTTTGCTTTTGGGTTAAATTCCCCTTTATTCCACCACAGATTCCTAAAATAATTGCAGTCTGGCATACGTTTTGGTATATACATGAGTGGGGTACCGGGCACATGCGATGTCGATCATTTTTTATAAATTATATCAAATTTTTAAATTGCGATAACTTACGAACTATCGCATCGATTTTTACAAATTTTTTTTTTAGATTAATCATATAAATATATTGTTTATAATTTTATTATTAGTATTTTATAGGATTGCCTTTATTTCAATAACAGCAGAAATACGGCGTGGCATACTATCAATAAGGTTTTTATATATACTTTTCATCAAGATTTAACCATTCTTCCTGCAAAATCTGCCATAAATCATCTTGATTTTTTGGTAATGGTTTATGTTTTCTGACCTTTCTATCCTATTCAACCCAAAAATCTTCTATGGGATGTAAATCTGGGCTCTGTGCAGGCCATGGTAAACTTATAATATTATTTTCCACTTGCCATTTTTTTACTACTTTTGCAGCATGAATAGGAGGAGCATTATCTTTTTGAAAAATATATTTATTTTTATTTTCTAAACCAATTATAAATGGTATTAAATAGTTTTTTAATATATTTTTATATATAATCGTTGTACTTCTGCCTTCTAATTTGACCAATGGACTTAGTTTATTTTTTGTAAAACAACCCCAAACCATTACACTCTGTTGACCTGATTTAAATGTAGGAATAAGACATTTTGGATCATATTTTTCTTGAGCATTCCTCCAAACATATCTCTTTCCATCTCCTTTAAATACCTTAAACCTAGATTCATTACTCCAGATAATATATTCCTATTTATTATTCCAATCTTTTCTTTTTTTTTAGCCCAAGTTAATCTTTTCATTTTATTAGCCACATTTACAAAGGTTTTTTTTGCTCCAATCCTTCCATAAACTCCTTTTTTATGAAGATGTCTTTTAAGAGAAATTTGACTTATATTTGTTGAAGTAGAGTAACAAAATTTTCACATAATTCAGCAATATTTGTTCTATGATCTTTATTAAGAATTTGCATTAAATGGTGATCATCTTTATCAGTTAAAATAGGTGATCTACCAATTTGAGAAGAAAATGTTTCAAATCCATCATTTTTATATATAAAAATAACATCATAAACTGTACTTTTAGCATAATTAATACTTTACTTATTTTTCTTTAACTAAAACCATACTTCCAAACACCTATAATTTCACCACTTTGAAATTCAGAGAGTTCTTTACATTGAGTAGTCATTTTTTTAATAAACCCATTTTTTGGACACATTTTTTGGAAAAAATGTTCATTAATAAATAAAATACAGAATGTTATATAACAAATATAAAAATTTTTATTCAAATCAATAAGTAAATTATAGAAAAAACTTGATTTGAAATTTTAGATTTGAAATTAAAAAAATGATTGATTTTGTACATAGATATTTACTCATTAAATTAAGATGATCTCAACAAATATAAAGGTAATTAATATAAAATTTTTTTAAAAAAATATATTTTTTAATACTATTAACAAGTTTACTTAATAAATTAAAATAAAATTTAATTAAAAATTCAATACTTTATAATTGCTGAAATTTTGTATTAAAAACACTAAAATACTGCATAAAATATGCAATATAAATTTTATTACCAATTATATATATATATAAATTTTACAATATATGTAATTTGTTATAATGTACAACTTTAATTATTTTACTAAAATCGATTAAATTAATAAAATAAAAGTTTAATTTGAAGTAAATATTTCTATCAATTTCTTAATTTTTAAGTATCCAGTGACTTTTAATATCCCATTGTACTTATGCAGTGGTGATATTGCTTATACTTGTTCCTCTTATTTTTGTTGAACCAATACTACTAAAACTGGTATTTGTACTAGAATAAAGATGGTACAGCAATTGATTTCAAATTTACAAAATGTTGCAACATAAGCTAAAATTAGTTGCAACATATATAGGTTAAAACTAATTGCAATATAAGTTGTAATATTAAAAGTTGCAATATATTAATTACAGTTCCCATCTTTATACTGGAATAAATTGACATTTTGATATTTTTGGAAAAATGGTTCGATTACAAAAAAAACAAATGTAGTAAAATAAGTTACTTTACAAATTTTGTTTGCATCACAACTATCATAATTCGCATCTAGCATAGTTAAAATACATTTTGATTAGCTGATTATTATGTATTTGTTTGATTAGCTAGTTTAAATTTTAATTTCCAATTAGTAAAATATATTAGAAATTAGCATAATAATCTTGAATAAATATAAGAATAAATAGGTTAATATGATTTATATATTTATATAATTTGTGTATTTAATGATTTTTTGTATTACAAAGATTTGTATAATGTAAATATAATATGTAAAATAAAAGTTTAAAATAAACACATAAAATGTAAAAAATATATTAAAATTCTTATAATAAAATACTATGACAAAAGATTAATAATAGACATTGCTTTATTTATCATTATAATAAAATTTTAAATGCCTTTTAATATTTAACTAAATTAGCTATGAAAAAAGCATTGATAAATGGAATTATTTAAAAGTATTCTTACTTACAAATAGGTCAACAAATTTGTTATTCATATTATATGATAATTGTTAAAAATAAACAAACTCATAATGAAAATAGAATTATACCTATTTTAAATCTATTGATTAAATTTTCATTTAAAAATAAAATCAAAAAATGATAACTGCTTTGTATAAAAAAAAACAGGATAATCTTATATTTAATCCAAATAAATTTGTTAACATAATTGAAAATGCAGATTTGGATTTAAAAGAATTTTTTACTGAAATATGTAATATATTAATATCAAATGATCATTCAAGTTATAACAAAAATGAAGATAAAAAATAAATTGTTATAATCTTATATTTTATGGAAGGATTGTGAAACATATATGCAAATAGTTTAAAATTAAAACTTGCCTTATACTTTGTAGAATCAGAAATAACATGAAATGCAATTAATATATTAAGTCATGTTAGAATTTCTATTACTTACCAAATTGTATATAATTATAAAAAAAGTTGCTAATGAACATTCAATAAGAATAAAAAAATATTTTAATGATAATAAAAATAATTTTTGTATATATAACATAAATGATTGTCATAATATATATGAAAAATAATGATCTAATATACTTTCTATCAGAAGCTAATCACTTTGCAATAAGTATATGTAAAAAAATAAATGATTTTCTTCTGGTATCAATTATATTTAATAGAATATCTATTTACAATTCAAATAATATTAAAGCTTCAATTATTTATGAAATCAGTATTAAAAATGTATCAAAAATACTTTTACTTATTTACTTATTATATTTGCAATAAAAATATCAATAGAATAGCTCTAATTTAGTTGAATTTAACAAAGTTGATCAGCTTATAATACATTCATATAATAATGTTATTATGAAACAAAAAGAAGTATGCAAAATGAAAATTATAATCTTAGTAGAAATACAAAAATAACAATTTTATTTTTTACAGGATTATCTTAATGCATTAAATTTAATTTTAAACTATAATTAAGGTTGCTTGTCTAAACTCATTTTGGATTTGACAAATGGTTAAACCTTTAGTTTCGCTAAATTTTTACTAAGTATTTGATATATTTTGCCATTTTTATAAGCTTTGATATAGTTTTACCTTTTTCCAAATTTCGCAGATTTTTTAATAAGGGTTTAACATAATTTAACTAAGTTTTACTTTTACCATTTAGACGTTTGTCTAAACTCTTGATTTCGTCTAGCAACCTTAACTATCTCTTAGACTGTAGAGCAAGCAAATTTGCCTGCAAAGTTAAAAAAAAGTATTAATTTCTTAATAAAATATTAAATATTAATTTTATTAATATCATTATTATATAAAAAATATAGTT
>CAMKVN010001334.1:0-19220 GCA_946474995.1 Funneliformis geosporum | reverse complement strand
GTGATAGAAAAGGTATATAAAGTATTTTGTTATTTAGCAGTTAGGATAATATTAATTATTATATTGTAACAATAGTTTAAAAAAAGAAATTCAACAATTCAAGTTAAAATGAGAAGTTAGTTAATAAAAAAAAAGTAATAAAAAATACTTATAACATCATCATGATTATAATAATCATAAAAAAAATAAAGTAAATTATGGTAATGATGATAATGATAATAATCAACTTTATGCCTCCCAAAAAAGAAATGAAAAAAAATAATATAAATTTATTAATCAATTGATCTTTATTATTATTTTTTTTAATTATTTTTTAGATGATGTTTTTCCTTCTCCTGCTCTACCATTACCACCACAACATTTTCATTTAATTTATAATGAAAATTTGAGTAATTTTATGTATAAAAATTGCAATCAAAATTATATATATAATTTAATGTTTATATGTTAAAATCCAACCAAAAATAATGTATACAATATACTGATTAGACATATACATTCTATATTTTTCTATATACAGAAAAAGTTGATTTTTTGTATCTAGTATACAGAAATATTTACAAATTTATTATACTGTTTTTCTACATTTATTATATGTTTTTTAAACGTATTATTTCTGTATACTTTCCTTATACAGATTATTTATAAGGCAATGCTTTATCGTATTACAGAACAATTGGAAAGCTTTTTCATCACTAAATAGGATTCTGTTCTAATTATCATTCAAGTGTTTTTGGGCCCATTCAACACGTTTTTACTTATAAACTAGGGTTAACATTGGTGTACAAAGGGGAAGTGTATTTTTATATCTAAGGTCTGTAAAATACTTCAAAACTGTTGAGCGGGAGACATTTACTTCAATATCTTCCAATTTAGCAGCAACAGACTTGGTAGAAATTGAGGATTTCCTTTGAATATATTGGCTAATTGCTTGGGATGCACCTGGTATTATTTATTTAATACTCCTACTACCTCTTTTACATTTAATATCTCCGGTATCTTTGATTTTTTTAAGATTCCAATAGATAGTCTTAAGTGGTAACTTTGTTAATGAGTGTATTTTGAAAGCACTGTGTGTTCTATTCTCCTAAAAATGTAAAATTGTTTGTTGTTGGATTTCTTGTTTGGATGAAGTCATTTTAATGCTTAAAAAATTATTTTTTCTTAAAGTATTGGAAAGTTTCATTTGGAGGAGATAGGGCTTTCGTTTGCATATTTATTTATGCATGTATAACCAAAATTGGGTTAGTTACACTTGATGATTTTTTTTCAAAAAAATTGTCATTTTTATTGCACACTACTGTAAATTATGAATTTGATATTTATCAGGCATACTATCAAATATTGTAATACATTGAAAGACATTGGGGAATCCAATCATTTATTAGAGAGTAGTGAATAGAGTTTTTAATTTTGATAAGGATGCGAATGCATTACACAATAATTCAACAGTACCTGTATTAAGCAGAAAGATGAATTCATGGCTTCTTATTAATATGTTTGAATTATTTTAACAGTAAATATTTAGTGAAATCAATGCAAATAATTAATTACCATAGAATATCATTTTTAAAAATGATGATAAGAACTTGCTCCTAAATATTTGTTGCATGCAGTAATAGAAAATATTCATCGTGAACTGAACCTAATGATAGGAGAATTTCTATAAGCTTAGATTTAATTGAAGATACCGCCAAATGATAGGGATATAAATGAATGTTAAAATATTTGTTCCTAATTTTGGTGTTCCATTGATGAGATGAATCATGAACTTGATGTTGATAATTATATCTTCAGATAAGATTCAGAATCGTGTGATAACATAAATAGTTATTAGAATTGAAAAGCCTCAAGAGAAATCATCAAATTCTTTGAATAAGATACAAAATGACTCTAAAGTATTACTCAAAGTATTTTAGTAATGTAAGTAATATCATACATCTATGTTCCGATTTTATAATTTGATGGAGATGGAAATACAAACATTTGATGAAAGTCTCCGTTAAATATACGGCATAAAGTCTTCATAATGTTCACGTAGATATTCAAATTATGATTAAACAAGTATGTTACTAATTCGTAAATATATTTGCTATTCTAATAATATTTTGTTGGTTCAACGTTTAATACACTGCTTTAATTAATATATTTGAACTGAGAAAATATAATAATGCAAGACAACGAAGAAAAAATTTGATTATATTGTTATCCTATCGTGCGTGACTATACGATGTTCAGCGATATATTGTCGCCTATTATACTTTATGTATAGTTAAATGTCTTTAATCTTAAAAAGACGTTTCGGTTAAACCGACCATCAATTTTAAAGAGGTATGTTAGGAAAACAATTCGATTCATCTATTCGAAATAAAATTTATAGAAATTGACATCTGTTGAAGGAGCCAAACGAAATGGATTGAAAATTAAGATTGACATTAATCAAATTTGCGAGTACTGTATGTTCATAACTTTTATAATATATTATGTATAATTCTATTATTAATAGCTCTCTTTTTAAAAAGGGGAGGAGAATTTAATATATTTTATTTATATTTCATATACTGTATATAAAGGAAAATTTATTTGATACACCTTGCACTTTGTGCACCTATACTTATATAATAAACTGTCACATCGCGTCACTTAGTTTTTTTATGGTGTGAAATCCTATTTTTCACTCGTCACGTCACAGATGTCAGGCGCGTGGTAGTTTACTTATGATTTGGGATTAGGGCGGGACAAACAGAAATAACACGTGATCATATCATCGTAAATAATCTTCCCAAGATTTTCAACTCCCACGTGATATGTACTATTTGTCACTCTATGTCACGCCTCCCTGATTCATTTCACCACTAAAAAATTTTTGTTTCACTCCCCCTTAAATATCACCGGTCACGTGAGGGTGGAAAAATTACTTATAAACAACGTAAATATATATCGTCCTACGCTACTTGTTTAATGACTTTATGATTTTTTTCTTCTTGCTGTGCTCGATCGATAATTTTTTTATTATTTGTTTTTTTAACTAATGACTTTTATAATTTTTATCTTGTTGCTGTGGTCAGTATTGGTTAATTTTACCTTTTTTCTTTCAAAAAAACAATTTTTTTCCTCCCAAATTTTTAGTATTCGATTTCGAACTTTCTATTGTATAAAAGATTAAACAAAATGGAAAGAAGGCCATGGTGCTGGTAAGTTCAGTTAAATTTAAAGGATCCAAGTTTATTACTGATTACTGTCAAGTAAACATTACTTATTTAATAGGTATTGTGGTGAAAGTGATTTTTATGATGAAAAAAGTTTAATCCAACATCAAAAAGAAATGCACTTTCAGTGCCCTCATTGTAAAAAAAAGTGCAATATGGCGTGTGAACTGGCTGTTCATGCCAAAAAACATCACAATAAAATATTTGACAAGTAAGGATAAATAATTTAAATAGCTCAATATTTAAAACTAAATTTGATGTATTTTTAATTTAGTTCCCAATTTCAAAGCTATTTATAGTGTTGTTGCTGATTTTATTTTTATTTTTATTTAAGCTTAGTTGAAATCTGAATTGCTTTATTATTTGTACTAGAGGTTGGAACCGGTTAATTTTTGACAGGTAAATTAACCGGTTTATCTTGTTAACCGGTTAAGGATTTTTGGGCCGGTTCCAACCTCTAATTTGTACAATCTATTAAAAATGGTTCCAAATGGACAGGGAATCGATGAATATGAAGATATACGGTATGGAAATAATCTGCCACCATCATAATAGAGAGTTAAAACTGGAACTTTACTGGTGAGGAAATTAAAAAGCAACTTTGCTCAACAATTTCTAAGAAATTCTCTAAAAACTTTATTTTGTTTAAAATCTCTTCCTCTAAAACTAAGATAAGTTCTCTTTTATTTTTAGGTCAGGAATGTATTCTCCTTCCAAGATGACTCAGTAATGCTCAATTGCGAATTAAGATCTGTAAGACATGAAATAAAAGATATCATATTCATTTGCTTTGTCATTGTTTACAAATTTAAGCATTTAAATAATAAAAAATTACAAAACGCTTTTATATATTAAAATTTTGGTCTTTAAAAATCTGAAATACCATTTTTAAAAAGAATTTATAATAATATTTTTTATATAAATTTATACATAAAAAGAGTATTGTTATATAAAAATCAAATTTTTATATTAAATCAATACCGTTATATTTTTAATTACAAATTTTAAAAAATAAAAAAAAAACTACATCTTTAGAATGTTGTATACTATTTTATTAAGACTATTATTAAAATTATTTAATAACTGAACAGATCATAAGCTACAGCTATTTTTCTAGTTCGTTAGATACGAATTTCTGACGAATCAGGTGACAAAATATCGGGTCTGTAAAAAAACTGTAAAACTTATATAATTAGTTGCAATTAGTTGTGTCACCTAACAGCGCCACATCGGTTATGAAAATGTTAAGTTGAACTTGATTAAGGATGTTGTTTCGGTTTATCCTAGAACAATATTACTTACATTAAATCAGAACCGGGAGAACCGGATATAAAACCGAAGTCGATCCGTCCCCAACGTCAATGTCGTGGTATAAATTTGGAATATTTTACAATGTTGTTGCGAATGTGGATCACTTGATAACTTATATCATTCATATAGAAAAGGATGATTATTTGGTTTTGCGAGTTGAGAGCTAATAAATCAGCTAATGATAATATATTTTTTTTTATATGGTCTTCAATTTTTTTACTAACTAATATATATATTTTTTTTATAGAGATCTATTTTTATTTATGAGCAAGTGATTTTCAAATTTTTTTTTACAAGCGATTTATTGATTTTTTATTAGTGATTATGTGACCGCGTCCTTGTTTATCCGGGAATATTATGTTTATTAGCACACTGCTTTCTGAACACTCCTTAATATTTTTATTAATATTTTTTTTTACAATTACCTTCCAAGTTCCGTGAAAATAATCAAGTCCAACTTCTGCTCGGAACTTTGCTTTGTGATCCAATAATTGATGGATAAATAACTTCATGAAATTCATGCAATGAAATTATTAGGACTTATTAACCAAAAAAATAAAGAAATTGAATCAAATAACGCACTGCTGCCAAAACTCAGATGGGATGTATCTCTTTATACCGGATTCTTTTGCCGCAATCAACAATGGTAATTGAACTACGTAAAAGCCAATATTATAACTTCGGTTTCTTTAAGGGCACATACAAGGTCACCTATTGCCCGTAATCCACATATACGATTTCTGCATCGCTTTATGCTAACAAGTTTGAATTCGCATTTAAATAAATCTTCCGGCTTTTCTTCGAAGAATTTTCACGTTGTAAGATTCATTATTCAAAAAGGCGTCACTGATATGCCCGTGAATCCAAAAATGATAACGTACGGAATGGTGAGTCGTTCATATTGAGTCTAGAATATATTAAAAAAAATTTTTTTTTTTTAATATGATATGTTATAAATAACAATTGCTCATGCAATTCGAGGATAAACTGTTTAATAGTGACTTGTCTTGCTTTTACTAGTTCAAAATTAATAATCTTTATGAGATTACTATTTTGAAACAAATTATTTTTGTTTCAATTGTAAAACAAAATAAAATCTTCGAATACTATTATGAAAAAAAGTTACGCAGCGATTCTTGCATTTTCAAAGAATATGATTGATGTTTTGCTTTGTAGGATCTACGATATTTTAACCTGTGTTATACACTTTTGTACAACTATTTCTACTAGTCCAGTCTTTTTTTTTAAAGTAGCCACAGGATACAAGAAAGTATATGGTCAGATCAGTTGAGGATTTGACAGCCTTTTTTATGTATGAATTGTTGATGAGGGACTTCATATATAAAATAATTGATGACCTTTTCTTTATTAAGAATACAGTGTATCTAATCCAATCAGGATTTCCGTGGTCAGGCTAAGCCACTGCAGGATCGCTTGTGGACAGAAGCACCAAGTATTTATGATATATTTAGATTGTTAAATTCTAGCAAAAAGAAACTTTAAAATTATCCATGCTTATTATATTCGCAATTACTGTATACCAAAGATTATTTATATTACTTCGTTACGCTAAAATTTTAATAATCTTTATATATTAATACTAGCTATAAATCTACTTGGTTGAGCTCGAATCAGCTGTCTAAGCCATAACATAATTTAATTTTCAAACTTTTTTTTATGTAAATTATACAGTACGTAAATACTAAATTATGGCGAAATTGACAATAAAAAGAAGTTGGAGATTCTAAACGAAATGTTATTAGTTTATTTATGTAATAATTTGCGCA
Source organism: Funneliformis geosporum (assembly GCA_946474995.1). Classification (NCBI taxonomy): domain Eukaryota; kingdom Fungi; phylum Glomeromycota; class Glomeromycetes; order Glomerales; family Glomeraceae; genus Funneliformis; species Funneliformis geosporum. The sequence goes on along the minus strand of CAMKVN010001334.1, from coordinate 12,913 downwards.
ACCCGTTAAATTACTGCAATAATATCCGGTTTTTTCCAGAGTTATGAAATATAATTTATTATTTAATTACAAAAAATTTTTATAAATCATGTGGGATATGGGTTATTTATGACCTGCAACAATTTCACTCCATAAGGCAGTTATTGCCTAGTTTATTTTTGTCAAGTGATCTCAAGTAATCTTTATTATTATTTGCAAAGTGGCGTAATTATTTTACGATTTACAAAAATAATACAGTATAAAATATAAGACTGAAATGCTGGAATTTACAAATACATCATAAATTCGAACCATCAATTAATTCAATACGCCACTAAATAAAGCATTATGATTTATCATTTAGTGTAAAAATGGCCATATTACATTTGAATTAAACTGTAAAGTATATACCTTATTATTTTCTTCATTTCCGTTTCCATGACAAGAAACTTCTTGAGTTCCATCATCCAATAATACGGGATGACTATAAAGTGCTGGATAACCAGTATTAACATGGATTATGCTAATTATATCACCATTCAACAAATAACCTGATTCATTTTTAGAAGCGATTGAATTATAACGTTGAACGACCCAGTTATCATTAACATCTCTACCTTTCCAGATGGTCGCTAAATATTATTGTTTTATAAACTTTAATATGTAAATGATTATTTGTTAAAATATTTATGCTTTAAACATACCTTGCTGATACTTCGATATTGGTGTGCCTCCCACACCAATTCCATGAGAATGTAATCTACCTTCTGTCGCTTGATGTTTAAATCCAATAATAGAATTTAAAGGCACAGGGCTTCCCGTGTTCACACTTGTACCATAAGCTTCAATAATGGTAAAAACATCATTTTTCAAATCTATTCCCAAACTGTTACACACAGCCTTAACAAGTTTACAAAGTTAATTTTCGATATAACTAATAAAGAACAAAAAAAGTTTGACAAATACCATATTTTGGTTGGTTTCTGGATATTTGATTTCATTAGTAGTCAAATATTTTCTAGTAGATACATGGACAAGGGCGACCTTCGACCCATATTTAATTACATCATTCTGAAATTATTATTTAAATTAAGTTGTCAGAGCAATCTATCTTAAATGATGCACGTGGTGAGAAAATTATAAATAACTTACAACGAAATCTTCCTTAACTTCTTCGGCACATAAACGCCAATTGAAATAGCGGACATTACTAAATGATAATGTCAATACAATAAATATGATATTTATTTATTTGTATTAGTGTTTCTAAGATAAGTCATACCAAATTTCGCCATTAAACCCATTGTCGAAAGAACGTCCAATATATAATGGTCCTTCATTGAATATAACATTTTCTGTTGTAACGTTCTGGATTCCATAATATCCAAACCATTCACCGTCAATGTAGATGTCTAATCTCTTTTCAGAATCAGAAAGTGTATAAGATATGTGGTACCATCTATTTAACAAAAGTCCGTCACCGAGCTCATAAATTCCTGCATTATTAGTCCAATTTCCAGTGAACCGAGCTTGCAATGAGGATTTCTTTGGAAATAACTCGAGTCTAGGTGTTCGGATAAACGATTCGGTACCTAAATGTTTGTTTATTTTATTTGAGACCGAAGGAACAAGATTATTTTAAAAAAAAAGAACTAAACTTTCTTACCTTTGTGAAAAATAATAGAACTATTGGAAGAATGACTGTGAAGTTTTATTCTTAATGTCAATGATAGTCCATCATTTACTACGGGTAAGTCAGCATGCTCAAAGACTCGTTGAGACTGTTCATTAAAGATAACGGGCTCTGAAATAAGCTCAGCCCACTCTTTAACGATATATTTCCTCATTTTCTAAGAAAACATTAAAAATTGCCAAATGAAATCTTCGTTTAACTAGTAAATGCAAGTAATTGAATGCATAATAAAGAAATAGTTTTACCTAAAGAAGTTGTTTTGAACAAAGTTGTGTTTTGTAAAACCACCCCATATATTCCAAAATGAGAAAATTTAAATGGAAGGATCGCCACAATTTTTGTCTTTAATGAATGGATGCTTTACACAACAAATTAAGTGCAACAAACTTGGTGACACAAAATTGAAGTTTGCTAACTGCATATTGTTCGTCTTTTTATATTTTAAAAAAAATTGATTCGCAATTCACATGCTACAAATTTTGAATAGGAATCGCTTGATTTTTTTAAAAAAGTAAACGAGTCTTATTTACATTTACCATGATTCTAAATTGCTTTTTTTAAGTTTATGCAAAACTTCAATAAATTTTATGCATTGTATATTAAGAGAAAATTTTATCATATTTTATTATACAAAAGAAGCTGTATCCTACGTAACAGGTTATTGTGAAAAAATATTATTTTAATTGAATATGGATGAGACATCTATTTTCAAACTTTTTACTGCGGTGAATCAAATTTTTGTTTGACGCACCTACATAACCAAAATCCAATATCAGTTGTAAATATGGCTGAAACTCTTTCAATCAAAAATACCTTGCGGCGCATCCAATTATTTTCAATCAAAAAATTTCATATTTACAAATAAAGTCATCAAGTTATTTGATTTTTTCTTAGGAACGGTATTCATTTTTCCAAATAATTTTTTTATAGATTATATTTTAAAATGGGAATTGTGCCGTTACACAAATAAAACACGATTATACATTTTTAGGTGACTATTACATTCGAGCAATATCCTTGTAATTTATAAATTACTTCATATTTATGGGAGGTCATAGGAAATTGAAAATGAGGTTTGCGTTATTTCCCCTATTAAATCCTAAAATTAGATGCAATTATCTTTACATTTATTAGTTAATTTAGGGATGTGTAAATTTGATTATTTCAAATTAGTTCAGAACTTTTATTTAATAATAAAATCCAATAATGTGATCGTACTATTGATTAAATCCTTAAACTCCAACTTTCAAAACTGGATCAATTTTTTAACGCTTAGTTCATTTAGTTAACAATCAACAGGCCTTTGAAATTCTAACATTTATTTAAATTATAAATCAGAATTACTTAAAAAATATTTTAATATGTAAGGTATGTATGCATAAAGCTTATCCTAATATGGATTACTATAGTTACAAATAAAAAGTCATTTATATCCAATGACTTAAAAAAAATATGTTCCACGAAGCCAGAAACATTGTACAAAAAATTATTATATAAATAATTGATTATCTGACCTAGCGTTTTTTTTTATATTTCGTAACATGCCTTATTTCGAGACTTACATACCCAGTATTACGCACCTTTCAACACAGAGCCCTCCTCGATCTATACAAGGAAGAATCATTCCGCAAAAGTATGATCTCTTACATAATTTTCTTTAAATGAACATTAAAAAACTAATAATTTATTTTTTTTTTTGGTTAATTACCAGTAACTTTGAAAGGAATAATGAAAATTCTTTTCTCGTGACAGCAGAAGAGTCCAAGAAGTTAAGTTCGTGGCTGGTGCGTTCAGGAAGTAAATGAGTTCTTGCAAACTAAGCTGGGACGCCTCGAGAAACGAAAATTTACGAAAAAAAACAAGATAAAAGGTTCAATCTTTTTAAACTTAACAATAAAAAGATGTCATTATTGAAAATTCATTGGCGCTTGCATTTGAAATCGACAAATTACAGAAAGAACTAAAAGGATTATGGTCCAGCAATATGACGATGAGGGTCATTCATCACTAGGTTTCGATTTTGGACTATTGATTGCCAAGAAAACTTTGAAATGGTTTTAAGACGATCTAATGCAATGGGATTAGAATCAATTAAAAGTTATTGTAATGAGGATACATATATCATAACACCCCAATCCTTATTATATCCTTTGATGATCTTATAGTACCGTTATAAAGCTATCCATAGATTTAGTAAGAAATGGTGTTGAAAATAGTTCTTATATTATAAAAGGTGCTTTAAGTGAAATACACTATACATAAATAAATCAATTTGTATCATTATATTAGTTACAGTAAGTAAATTTTATTAAAACAAATAATAATATAATAAATTTTTAATGATTTCATGGTGCTTCATCATTCAATACTTTTAAGGTGTCGAATAAACTTGACTCGAGTTTAAATGTGAGATTTTGGTATACGCCAAACATTGAAGAATCATTTATAGTACAAAATTGAAGCAAGGAACCTTTACTTTATTAATTCTAGTCATTAGTGAGCATATTATGTTTACTATATATAATAGGGATTTAAAAATTGATTTTGTAGTTCTGTACTAAAAAAAAAAAAATGAATCAGATACTTATTCTTTTTACTGCGAAAGTTTGTCACCTGTAATCACGCTTTGGAATTCGCTAACTGTGTGAAGGTACAGTACATTAAAAATTTATGATCACATTACATACGTTAACTTATCTGAGTATCATAACTCTTTGAAAGATTATTTGTAAAATTCTTTGGTGCTACGGTAGTTCCTATCATCTGTGAAAAAACAGGTCGGAGAAGGTGAGTTAGTGAAGACGAATACGAGAAATCACCACCGTGGAAACTGGCAAACCTAAAACCCCAGAGGGGAACGAATAAGATTTATCTCTACTTTACCTAGAAAGAATAACCATTTACCGATAAAGAATATGATAAAATGCCTGCTACTTCTAAATTAAAACATCCTAATTTAAAAATCAATTTAAAAAAACAACAACAAATAAGTGAACATTCTTTGTAAACTCAAATTCATACACAAGTACTTCTACTCAAAGATAATTACTATATTGGATATTATACAAATACTTATGTCCCTCGGGAAATTTACTGCTCACTGCGCTGTATGACGAGCGTTTTTCTGACGACAGTTTGGTCATTTCGGCCACCAGGAAATTAGAATCTAATTCAATCATAAAAAATATTTCATATATTAATTTGTATTTTATTATTAAATCATTATTAGCAGTCTGGTTTTATGGTTATGAGATAATGAGATAAAAAATAATCGTTTTTATTGTTTTTAATAATAACAATTCTTATTAAAAAAATTACCTAATACAAATCCTATGGTTGATTTTTCTTTACATTGGACTCAAGTATGATCTTGCGATTCATTTTGCTTGCTTATGTTTTGGTCTTCCAATCATTAGCACAATTGAAAAACGAAAAATTTTAATCTATTGTACTAAAACGTCCTGGTGGTACCCTTCATAAAGGACAAGATCAGTAATCTCCACGACATTTCATAAGGCATCCACCAATTATTGACATTATTTTTGTTATACTTCAATCAAAGCAGCTTTAACAATTAAAACAACAAAAATTATGAAAGCAACAGATCGATCGCCGTTCGGAAGATCCATAATCTGATCCCTTCTCCGGAAACAATAGACTCAACAGCTCGATATTTTTAGTAGACGTAAACAGTTTACCTGGTAATAACAAACGAAAGAAAAAGAAATAAAAAAAATGTATCAAAGTTTTTCTAAAGAAATAGAAAAGGACAAGAAGAGTCATTCATATTTATTTATCGAATATTAAAGAACAAACTGACTTGAAAAAGTAAAATTAAAAAACGGCTCACGGAATCTATTTACTTTGCAATAGTAAAAAGGTATTTATCGAAACTTTAGAGTATTGGGAGTTTATGTGGTATAATATACGCGTCGCGTCGCGTATATACTTTTATATATCAATATGACATATCAAACTATTTGGTTTGCCGTTTATATAAAGTATTATGTAACAAGTCCACCATGGTTCCTCAATCCTGATATGGAAATATAAAATGCTTTTTTTTTTTTAAAAATTAAAATGATTTGTTTTTTAAAAATAATTACCCACTTGTTTCTTTTTTTTTAAAAAATTAAACCGATTTGTTTTTTAAAAAAATTCACACCCACTTTTTTTTATTTTATTCAATCCATTAAAGGTAAAAAAACCATTAATAATATTGGAATAAGTTAACAAGGATTTTATTTTTTGAACTACAGAAAAATGCCAAAAACAGGATCGGGATCGAGCAGACGAGTTAATAAAATACGACATAGAGTAAGTATATTATCATATTTGGTTTGTAAAAATTTATTCCCGTAGAATAAGAAGTTGTAACAGAATTAACTTATTTTAACTGTAATTTTCATGTTTCTAATTTTTAGAAAATAATAAAAGAAAATATTAAGGCAATCACAAGACCGGCGATTAGAAGAATGGCACGCCGAGGCGGTGTGAAGAGAATATCGGGTGATATTTATAATATCGCAAGGACTTGCATAAAGGACTTTGTCACGGATGTTCTCAGGGACTGTGTGTCCTATGTAGAGTACGAAAGGAAGAAAACAGTAGGAGTCATGGAGATGCTTTTAGCACTCAAAAGGCAAGGACGAACCCTGTATGGGTTCGACCACGAAATTATTGGTCAACACACCCATGCACCTTTTCATTAAAAAAAATTGCGATGTGGCAATTTTTTTTTAAATTCTACACTTGTTTGATTGAAAAGGTAACAAAGTTATAATATAGCTTCCATAATCACTTGCACTTCTTACCTAGAAAAGAATTTTCTTTTTTATTTTTTTAAAATAAATAAATGAATGTTTTATGAGTTTGTTATTAAATGCAATAGATTGATTTATCAAATGGTTTAACTAACTTAACTGTACTGTAACGAACATTATTAAAAGGGCTACCAATCTCAATCTAATAATTTTGAATTATTGAATATCTTTCCGGAAAGATTCTAAGAAAAAGATACCAATTATTTGTGTAACTTGGTTTATAAATTTTTTGATCGAGCTGGGTACAAGTAAGAAAAGTTCTTCAAATGAGAGTAGGATGGTAACTTTATTTTTTTAGTATTTCAACAATTAGAACGTATGTTTCCTTTGCTTGGTCAAAGGATGAATATTTGGCGAGATATAACCTCCATTGCTATAAAAAGAGTGAAGACATGTTCAGAAACTCATATATTTGCCACAACAAAATTAATATTGAAGATACAGCGCATGGAATTCAAAAAATTATTTTTAGAGATGATAAAAGAAATATTAAACAAGAGCGTTCAACAAATTGATGATCAGTTAATTGATAAATTATTTATAATTTGCGATTGCAATAAAAGAAACAAAATTTTAAACGTTCCAAATCCGTAAGTTTTTCATCCATGATTGTCTTCATTAATTCTTAAACAAGAAGAATACTAATTTTTTATTTTTATTTCATGGAATAATTGTTAGGATGAGCGAAGAGATTTTATACTATATAATGATTAGATTGCAAAGCCAATCTTTTACATCTTCGAAAATTCCTTTAAACGTTTTAAAAGCTAGTAAATTTTGGAAGATTGTATTATCGCTACTGGAAATGTTGAAAAATTTCATTCAAACCCATTCGTTCAGCGTATTAAAGCGTCTATAAACGAACTTGGCGGATTGCTCCTTAAAAAAACAATTGATATAAGATTATTGCAACAACTTTTAAAATATTCCGATGATGAATTATTTTCTCATTTTGATGCAACTGTTGGCAAAAAAGATATTTAAGTGATGTGTTCGTCTCTCGAGACGAGATTGCGAAACTTGGGGGGTTTGTAATATTTTTCAACTTCAATTCGATATGCTTTTCCAGTTTTATGGAAGATTTTGTTCGGCTGCTCAGATATAGATGATTATATACAACAATTGCAATTTTTAGATGGAGTAAATTTGGATCAAGCAATTGCACCAGATTTTTGGGCGTTCCATGAAAAAACGTTAGACAGCGCGAGACGTTATTACAAATATTATCAATCTTTAACTTTTTTAAATATCTTTGAAGTTTGTTACCAGGAAGATGCTGCAACCAAAGTGGAATATATAGCGCAAAAATTGATGCCGATTGTTTTTGAAAGATACGAAGCATTAGTTGAACAAATTAGGGATTGAGAAAAACTCAAATGTTCAGATACTTCTTTGTATTGGAAAAATGTTATGAACGTTAATAAGGAACTTGAATTAATGGGTTATCAACATCAAACCGAGAAATTTATAAAGACACTTGATCATCTATCAAAAACTCCTCACTGGATTGAACGACTTGAACAGTTGCTTGTATTTTCAATGTACTACGTAATAAAGAGAAGAAGATTGTCTATTGAAATCAATTTATCTTTTAAAAGATGAGGATTGTGGCGTGGAACTTGGGCAAATAAATAGTATTTTTGAATTCTTAGATAAAAATCTTTCTACGGTTAATGAAAATTGTTGGAAATTGATAACAGAATTATCAAATGCTGTTGATTTTATCGACTTCTTAAAGAATATTGCCGATCATGATATTACGAATTTGATTAACGGTGTAGATGATCACTCGGATGAAAAATTGATTCAAGAGGATACGGTAACGTCGCTTATTCAAGTCAAGCAATTTTTAATGCCTCTCATGGAAAAAAAAACGGACACTGTTGCCGATGTTTTGAATGTATTATTAAATCTTATTAAGACCAATCCCACACTAGGAGACAAGATCTCGTTATGTAGTAATAGCAATATGGCATTACAAAACATGTACAATAGCATTTCGAACCGTGGAGAAGTTACTAAGGAAAAGATTAAGAATGCCGTAAAAAAACGGAATTTATACTTTTAAACGCGAAAAAAAAGAGGGAGATAAATGTCAAGTACTATTGGAATATACCTCTAAAACTAATATGCAGTATAATTTAAATTAAATTTTTGATTTACGTGGAGGAGCTCTTTTAATTGCCACAACAAAAACTACGTTTAGGATAAATTATGGTGGTGTAATAAACGATAAAGATGAGGAAATGTCCAACATTATAGACGATTTTATTGTCCAAGTTGATACCGCCCAAGAAATATTTAATGTAGGATCAGTATTGATCCAAATGGGACATTTTGGTTATAGAATATATGAACAAAAATTACATGGCACAGAAAGTATGATAAATTACTTAAAAAGTTTAAAAAATGAACTTGACGAATGGTAAATATATTCAATTTTAGAATGCTTTTTATTTTATTTATGAATTTTTGAAGAGCTTTATAATTTACAAATTTATAGGAAAGAAATAGTGGATAAAGCACAAGAGATGTGTTATTATTTAACATTCTTCCCTTCTCGTAACATTTTAGCATTCTATGATTATTTCACATCAGAAAATTTATATATGGAAATTGAAGAAGAATGTAAAATATTGATTAGATTTGTTAACAGCAAAGCCCAGTTACCTCCTCGAGAGGGTGTCCAAAAGATACCACATGAATCTAATGATTATTTGTGTAATTGGTAATGAATTAGAAAGAATTTTTAAAATGTTCCAAAACAATCACGTAAGCTTAAAGCTCTTGGACAACACGTAAAGTCGGATATCGTTACGAAGGGTAAATCATTCGTTGCGGCTTGCAACAACATATCATTAGTTTCAAATATCATCATGTCGTTGTTTGCAAATCATGGATCTTACCCGGAACCATGGCAACTTTTAATATGCACCTCTTCAACTACCATTGAAGAGCTCTCAATTTTCATTAAAAGAAGTTTTTTTGCTTCAAATAATAGATATGAGAATCACTTATTCTGTATTGCAAACCTAGAATTATTAGACTTTGAATTACAATATAGTTTGGTTAATCAAATTAAATCAATGCAAGATCAAACGGGAAAATATTTTTTGGCACTTATTTGTTGTAGAGAGGCAGGAATGCGCCATCATATCTTAGATCAAATGTTCACGAGACAATGAAAGAAATTTATTATAATTTATGTAAAAATGTTATAGCTGTCTCATCCGACTTATCCGGGCAAGGTAATACTGAATGGATTAAAGAAAGCAGCTACAATAAAAAGAAAATTCCGCGTAGCTTTTTAATAAGCGATGGTATGGAATATTATAGACTTGCACATCAATTCAAAAAATGTAAACTTCAAGTCTACATAAAATATAGTATCATCAGACCATCCTGAAGATGTCAATATGTTTTTATTCGAGCTATTAACCTTAGGCATAGTTTCTACAAATGTCGATATAGCTTGTCTTCCATCCTAAAAAACGCTATACACATTTTTATTGAAATAGCCTCTACTACTGAACAACGTTTACGTAGTTCACTTCCTATGTTAGGATTTCTATTGTCTGAACATTTATCTTGGAATATAGGCAATTTAAAGATTTCTTGAGAAATTCATGGTCCAATTCAAATTGTCTGTCATTATTTGAATTTGTATGAAAGCATGGAAATAAATACAAAAGAAATCCTTTTTCGAACGGATGATGCAATCAAAGAGCCGTTACCGTTAGTGCGTTGCCAAAATCTTATAGATAAATATTTTTCTAACAAAAATAACGAAGGTATCTTTTCATATAGGTTCGTGGAAGTATTTATTAATGTTCTTGCGGATCAATTAGTTCGATTATCATCAAGTCCATTTTTTACTGTAGATAATTTGAAATTGATGGTAAAAGAAACTAATATTTGATCTTTGATAGTTGATACCCTGATAGGAGTCTCAAACGATTTTGCAACTCGATCTATCAAAACTAAAGCTTCACAACACAACTAGAATCTGAAGCTAATATTGATGATGAGAATGCTCGTCTTGGAACGATTGTTCAATGGAACGATTCAAGTCATCTTATAGTAGTCTTTAATTCTCAAACCCCAGATACGATATCAGCTTTATATCGTAACAGAACAAAAGTTCCTAATAATGTTAAAATTTTATTTAGTCAAGCGATCGGAGATAAAAACAATGGCAATTAGTGATTATAATAAAATGGCTGCGAATGCTCTCTTAGAAAAACTTCAATTTTTGGCACGAAGATCAACGGAAAAAAGGTTTTTCCTGAATACGCATTTTCTGGGGATATTTTAATTAAGATGGCCCTAATTCTTTTAAGAGCAAGTGCGAATATACCGGTCATAGTTTGTGGAGAAGCGGGATGTGGCAAGGTGATATTTTTTTTAATGAATAATTGTATACTGTATTAAAAAAAATTCTTACCCAAATCAAAAATTTTTTTTTTATACAAATTTAATTGCATATTTAGCCAATATGGTTGAAGTTAAATTCGAAACTCTTAACCTTCATGCTGGAGTTAAAGAAGAAACAATTATGGATTTTATAAATAATGCTTTTGAAAAGGCAGTGAATAGCGAGATTTTGTTATTTTTTGATGAAATCAACACTTGTAATCATATAGGGTTACTTTCGGATTAATATCTCATTGAATACTTAATAGTAAACCCATACATCCAAATATTCGTTTATTCTTTGCCTGCAATCCTTAACGTATTCGTACAAAAGCTCAAAGTGAAGCTGGTTTAAAAAGTAAGGTCAAAAAATATGAAGAGAAAGTAACCTTGACTATCACGTCAAACCACTTCCTGATCAAGTTTTGGATTATGTATGGGACTAAAGTGTTCTAAAACAAGATGATGAATTTAAGTATATTCAAATTATGGTAGACAAGGAATTAAAAAATCTGGCAAGTCCTGTATTTGCCAATCTCTTATTGGCTTCTCAAAGATTCGTTCGTGAGGTTGAGGAACCGTATAGTGTCAGCTTGCGTGATGTCAAGCGAGCTATAACATTAGTGAAATACTTTTATAACTCTCTTGGTAATCGTCCGATTTTAAAAAGGGGCATAGATATCCACCAAAATCGCAATCTGGTAACATAAAATCCAGATCTTATGTTTTAGCACTTAGTCTTTGCAATCATTCTCGATTATATGATCAAAAATTACGTAAAAAATATCGAATTGAAATGGAAAAAATATTAAATTTGAAAAAAGATGCGTTTTCTAAAATTATTCGTGATGAGCAAGAAGATTACATTAATAGGATGCAATGTCCACCTACCTTAGCAAAGAATGAAGCGTTATTGGAGAATGTTTTAGTTATGATTGCATGCATCTTAACCAAAATTCCATTGTTTTTAATCGGAGCTCCTGGGTTTGTATATATAAATTTATTTTCACCACATCATTTATTATTATTTCTATGCTTTTCTAATCTTACTTAATTTTAAAAGTTCATCAAAATCTTTAGCAATTCGTCTTATTAGTTCGAACTTACGTGGATCTGATTCAAATGACAAATATTTTAAAATGTTGCCACAAATTTACTTAATTCCACATCACGGTACTACTTCTCCAACTTCTGATGGTTTAATTAAAGTGTTTGAAAAGGCTAATACATATCAGGAAACATCATCCAAACTATTTCCCATTATTAGTATTATTTTGCTTGATCACGGTGATTTTTCATTTGTTTTTTTTTTGTTTCAGATATACATATTCTTATTAATTTTTTTAAATCTTAGTCGGTTTGGCTGAAACGAGTCCTTACAATCCGTTAAAAGTGCTTCACTCTTTGCTCGAGTCAAGTCCATTTAGACGTAAAGATTCTTTCTAGAGGAAATATATCCGACAGGACCTACTGTCTCGGTGATTGGAATATCAAATTGGCGCTTAGATATTAGCAAAAGTAGTCGTGCATTGCTTGTTCAAAGGTAATATTTTGTATAAACATAAATTTGCTATTTCATTAAATTTCGGATATTTAATCAAATGTCACTATTTCCAGACCTCTGGTTTAAATGATTTAGTAGATACCGCTGAAAGTTTACTAAGTACGATAGTTATTGGACCTTGTCAAAGACTAGCTTTAGAAAGTTTAGCTAAAGCGTATTCAGATTATTGAGAAAACGGACAAGATACGGCTAATTTCCATGGCCTTCTAGATTATTATTCGTTAGTCAAGCGACTTTCATTATCCGAAATGACGCCAGAAAATATTCAAATGACATTAGCACGTAATTTTGGCGGAACAGCAAATAACGCAAAGTCATGCAATAAATATTTTGGAGACGTTTTCAAAACATTTAATAATCGCATTACGAGCCAATTCCTATTGAGCGATTAATCGATTCAAATTTAGATGAATGTGATACGCGTCATTTAATGGTTATTGG
>CAMKVN010001333.1:0-19223 GCA_946474995.1 Funneliformis geosporum | reverse complement strand
CCGACGTTGCAGGCAATACGATATCTATGTTGTATTAGATTAGGAATTCCGATTATTATTAATTAAATTAGTAAAAATAATAAAAACGATACCTTCTGCTCACCTTAAAACTCCGTTTATAACCCATAAACATCAAAGAACTGCTATTAACAATATCGTAAAATTAGGAATGGTGAAAAGCTGCTCAAGCAATGCTTTGATCCATAAGAAATACATGCGCGACAATTGAAGAAATATAATTTTCTTTAAAAGATGCTTACTCCTAAACTAGACGCGTCAGTTTTATAGAAAAATTCGAGTATGGTACGTGTAAAAATCTACAAATTTATTAAAAGATCGTTAAAATGATTCATCATAAATTTTATTGAATTTTATTTCTTTAAATGGTTCTTTGGATTTGTCGACAGTTAATTAAACACGAAAAATAAATATTGAACAAGACATCGTAAAAGTTAAAATCTCGTATGATCTTTAACGTGATTTTAATAGCTGATCGTTAGGATCACCCATATGATCTATTCTCCATGTATTTTTTTTTTTTGATGCTCGGACGTTTGCTATAAGTAAGTGTCAATCAACTACGATGTCATCATCCATAATCCAAATGCTGAATGATACTCAATAAGGATGAAACATTCGCAGTTGTCGTTTAAAAATCTTGATCCCTCTACGGGTTGTAATTGATTACGGTTATGGTCACGGTTATGACCGGTCATGACAGTGATTGAAATGGTCTTTCAAAGGCTTTTGACTGACCATTGAACCGACCATGACCGAATGTTCAGTAGTATGTTAAAAGTTATTTATTGTTTAATACATAACTTAATCGAAAAATTAAAAAAAATATCGAAATTCATCGAAATATTTTACAAAGAATAAAATTCCTCTCATGCTAAATATTCTCAACATGGCCAAGTAAATAACTTTTCGAATTTAAATGTATCCAAGTCCTATTGAATATATAATTTGAAGAAATTGCTCATATTTTATTATCCTCAATTATTATCTCGCGTAATATTGTCTGAATAAAGTTTATGAAATTTGTTAAAACTAATTCATCACATATATGAGAATTAATATTTTAAAGTTACTCGTGAATGGGTTTGGTACGATCAAATCATAACCGAAGTCATAATCCCGAATGACCATAATCCCGAATATCATAATTTTAAATTATAAAATAATAGTTTGCTAATGCATGACATTATTAAATTTTTATTAATGATTTTTAAACTTTCTTTCGATGAGATTATGATTTAGTAGATTATCATCGATGGTTGGCAAAAATATTTTAAAAGAATCAAAAATTTTAAAAACTCAATAAACTTCGTTAAACTCGTGATAGAACTCTTGAAATATACTTAATATTTTTAATAATTCATAACAATATAATGACCATTCAGGATTATGAACATGAATTCACCTTCGGGATTTGATCTTCGGGATTTTGAACGGCCCTCCTCCTCGTGAATATACAAGGTTGCCATTATTTGTAAATAAAATGAACGATATCTGATCTTACTCGTGAACATGTTTAACTGGATATTTGAAAGGCTTTAATTTTATTTAATTTTTATCAATTGGCAAATTTTCTTCAAATCCAATTAGTATCACAATACATATCCAATTGAAAGATCATCTCCTGCTATACGACATTTATCGTTATTGGATTCATTTAAAGATATTACTAAGACTTTAAGTACAACATTATTCGGCCTTCAATATGCTGATAATCATTTTAGGTATGAACGACATTGTAAAATTTATTTTTCAAAATCGAAATCGGAAAATTAAAAAAATTTTTTTTAGGGATGTTAAGCGGTCCTAAACAGTACTAAAAGTTCCAATAATTTGCAGTTTTAGGGAAATTTTACTCTTTAATTAATGATATTGATAATGTAATTAATGGAATATTTATTAAAATAAATATTAAATCATTAGGAAATCCAGAATCTTAATTTTTTTTTTTTTGAATTGCTCAACTTAACGGTGCCATGAAATGAAAATTATCGACCTCAGTGTATTTTCTTTTCGTAAATTATATTATAACCAAATTTTAACGATTTACTTGTTATAGATAAATGATTAAATTTGTTCAAAATCATTTGGGACCTCTTAACATCATAGTTCTGATCGAAAAGTTTAAATTTCGAATTCGGGGGGAGAATAATTAAATTAAAACTTTTAATTGATAAATTAATTATATCCACCTGAAACATTATAATAACAGCATCACAAAGATTTGGGTCGTTTTGCTATAAAATCGAATTACGAGAGATACGCGTGATTTAATAGCAAAACGCCCATATGGAAAAAATGCTATTACTATATCCAGCCAGTGAACTTATATCTAATGTAATCTGTTCGAATTTTCATTTCATTATTTAAATATTAATTTGTTTTCAGAATTACTTTTCGAGAATATTTTGTAAAAATAAAACATTAGTAAATTGTTTTTAGGTGCTTGAGATTTTTTTGTGATGGGAGTTGGAGGGCCCTTGTAAAATTCATATACTAAAAAGTTGCAGTATTTGAAAAACTTAATTGACGTGTTTTTTTTAAACGCATCGTCGGATATTTATTCAATGAAACTTAATTACAGCAAATAATCAAAAATCATAAAGTATTACAATTTTGGGTAAATTTAAAAATAAAAATTTAAAAATAATAAACTTCCATCCAAAGAAAATACTATTGTAATTGTATGGTCTAGAAGGATTTAATGATTGAGGGGAAAGGTATGATAGTGAACTAGGTAAATTTGGTAAGCTAGATATCAGAGTATTTTTCGCAGTTGTTAAGGTAAAGTCGGTAAACTAATTATTGGAGTATGTGGACACTTGAGTTTTAATAAACAATAGTATAATCGTATGTTATTATATTTCCTTCGCTTACTTTTGATTCATATATAGTTTCTTTATCACTTTATTCTTGCCTAACCTTTCTTTAAAAATTTTGAAGAATGATGTGAAAAGTCTAAGATTATTCGACCTTTTGTTTAAAACATTAATAGTTTTTTGCTTGGTTTTGATTTCTTCATTCTGCTCTTTAATGTTTTCTTCTAAAACATTAATTGTTTCTTGATTGGATTTGGTTTCTTCGTTCTGCTCTTTAATGTTTTCTTCTAAAAAATTAATAGTTTCTTTCTTGGCTTTGGTTTTTTCTTCTCGTTCTCTGAAATTTTCTTCTAACTTATTAATAATTACTTGCATGGCTTTGGCTTCTTCATTTTGCTTTTTTAATCTTTTTTCTAATTCATTAATAATTACTTGCTTGGCGTTGGCTTCTTCATCTTGCTCTTTAATCTTTTCTTCTAATACGTTAATCGTTTCTTGTTTGGCCTTAGTTTCTTTAACCTTTCCTTCTAATCCATTAATAATTACTTGCTTGGCGTTGGCTTCTTCATCTTGCTCTTTAATCTTTTCTTCTAATACGTTAATCGTTTCTTGTTTGGCCTTAGTTTCTTTAACCTTTCCTTCTAATTCATTAATAATTACTTGCTTGGCTTTGATTTCTTCTTCTTGTTCTCTAACCTTTTTTTCTAATTCATTCATTAATTCTTGCATGGATTTAGCCTTTTCATCTCGCTCTTTAATCATTTCTTCGAAATGTTTAAATTGATAACTAAAGTTTGACGATTTCTCTCTATTAATATTTAAGTTATAAATGTCTCGTCTTCCATTATCTAATTCCAACATCTCGGTACGTCTCTGGCTATTTAATGATTCTCTTAAACTATCTAAATCCTTACTATCCATTTCATTTAGGAAATATGAAAGTAACAATTGATTTTCATCTTCGGTTTTCTTTTTATCCAGTTCTAATGTCTTGATTCTTTTTCCCAAGACTTTCAATTCTTTTTCTAGGTTATGTTTTAAAACCATTTTACGACTATTTAATTTTGAAAGCGAAAGAGATTTCAATTAAAATATAAATTTTACATCATTTAATTCAATTTCAGCCTTTGATCATCATTCCATATCCTATTATGTATTAATTTCTTCAAAAAAAATCAAGTTCTTACTATTTTAAGTTTTGTATAAATTTTCCAATCAAGGTTAATATTAAAATAACAACTCAGGACGGCGTAACTTTTTTTTGAATATGAATTTCATAGTGTTGTGTTCTTAATTTCCAGTTAAATTAATCAAATTGGAGGATTTTTTTTTGAGGTGTGATATTGAGTTTACAGTAATGGACGTTATCTAAGAGAATGAAAAAGAGTAATTTTTTTTTTTTTTTTTTTTTTTTTTTTTTTTTTTTTTTACAATTTGCATCTTTAGGGCAAATCAAAGAAAAGTAAGGTCATAATTTATCAAATCTGAAATCAAAAATAAGGATTTTTCAAAGATTATCTATAATATCGAAATGCTACTGGTATTTACAGTATCCTGTCAAGTGGTAAAAATTTTCATTAAAAGAGACTGAATTTTATGTTGGTTCTTATTGATATTGTTACGGTCAGTTCTTAACGGTTACATTTAATAAACAATGAATGTAAGCAGCAGCAGGTTTTAAATATGATGCAAACCTTATTTTATAAATGAAAGTGACATTGGTACTATTTACTTCAGAAGTCAAATTTATTAAACTGATTTTTACGAAATTAAATTATAATAATATAATTAAAATATACGAATCCAACTAAAAACTCCATTTTCTAAGAGGTCGTAAGACAATCGTTTTAAACTAAAATTAATCCAGAGGACAAATTGACTAAAGAACAAATATACAAATTATGGTGAATGGTCAAGGACAATTTCCAAATTGGCAGGTCAATTTCGATAATACAATTTGTTCCCAAAAATTTGAACTAGCTAGCCAAATTCACGTAACAATTTCTTGCATGCCAGGAACAATTACAAAAATGAGTTAATGCTGAATCTTAATATATAATATAAATGTTAAATGATTTTTTCGGCAATTTCCTCCTTTTCTATTGCAAATGTTCTATTTATTATATGTTGAGTTTAAAAAAAATAAAATATATCCTCGTTCATTAACAGAATCACTCCTCTGGAAAAATTTAAAGACGACTAAAGGATGAATTGGATTTCTTACTTCACAAAACACAGAAACACTTTTTTAACATGTGTAGCAAATTTAAGATGTCAATTACCATAACAATCAATAATTTGGAACAGAAAATTGAGAACTAATCCACTTTTTTTCCTTGTTGTTAGAAGGTAAAAGGTAGCATTTTGATTGCAAAAATTAAATTTACAGATTCCGTAGTCAGTCAATAACGATATATATTGGCATCATCGGGAAATCTTATTTAAATAATTATCTAAAAGATATTGGACATGTCTAATTCAAGAACATTAAACCACTTTACCCCAGGATCGTAGAAAATCATGGCATTAATCTTTTACGGAGAGGAGATTCTCTCACTTTTTTCGAATTTTTTATTAAGCGAATAAATATTGTAAGCCACTAATTTAATTGATTTTCTATCACAAACATCTCAAACAATGACATTCACATTAGACAGTACGTACTAGACTAAGAGAAAGCTTTTTAAAATAACGTATCGACATTGTCTAATTTTAGCTTACATACAAGTCGGGTAAGGAGAGAACCACCTGAATGAAAGGTTATCCCCTATGAAAATGATGTACAAAATTTGTTAACAAAATGTCCGGAAAATCGTTAAGACAAATTCCTGAAAGATCACTATGTCCGGAACATGTGTCGAAACGTGAAAGAACTGTTTTGTCCGGGTCCGGATTTTGTTTATAAATTTGATATTCATCTGAAACTTATTACCAAAGTAATTAAAAATTTTAACTTATTTAATATCATAGATAGTATTTTTGCCTGCTTTACAAGTTTACTTAGTACAAGAAGAAAGGTTTAAATGTCAGTTTTGTGCTTCTTACATTTTTTGATTTTTAATTTATGTATTTTTAGAAATATTGTCTGGAATTTTGACAAAAATTAATTTCAATTTTGAAAATGTTTATTTGTCCTGAATTTTTTGTCCGGAATTTGTGGACAATTTCTGGATATGGTAACATTCCGGACATCAATTTTTGTCCTATATCAAGACACCCCCCCACCCGGACATTTCGATGAAATTTTTTGGACATTTATTTTTCATAGGGTATCTGCTTGCGTTTCAGCAACAGCGAAACACGGTCCAAACCGAATGGAGATCCTTTTCTGCACATTGTTTAGGTCCAGTTGTTTCCGTAACTGGTGCAATATATGCAATATATCTCGAAATTATACAATTTTTATACGCAAGCATGTTGTATTTTGCATAAAGTATTTATTTGAAATGATGATGGATCATTCAAGAGGATAACGCTTCCTCTTCATCAAAGCAAAATTACTGCGCGGATTTCGTTCAAAAAGTACATAAGAACCTCGCTCAAGCCCTAACCTTAACATTTACGGGATGAAATTAAAAAAACCAGTTATAGCCATAAACATAAAGCCTAATTGAATAACTTGGGAATCAATTACACTACAAAAATTGACAATTTAGTCGAAAGTATCCTTGACGAATTCAGGCGGTAATTGATGCATATACTGTAGTGATCCGACCGAGTATTAAACAATCAATAGCATTTGTATTTTAATAGTCTAAGTGCATTATTTATTATTCAAAATTGCTTAATAGTGGTGGATATTATCTTCATGATCCCTATTTTATTATAGCCGGACTAACTGCGCCAATAAAAAATAGACTCGATTTTTTTTTCGATTTTTAATTAAATTGATTTTGGTAGAATCGATTCCAATTCCTAATGATTTATCATTATTCTAGATGAATGATTCATAATCGTTCAAGAATTATCTATTCTTCTTAGAAGTCCTAACTTTTAGTAATATAATATCAAATTATTCGGTCAATTCGAATGGAAATTGTAATTCCATGAAAACTAATGATATGAGTGGTGAGCTATTAAATTGAGGTACGGATCTTATGATTTACTATGTATGTCTCGTACCCCAATATTAATAGCATACCACCCATACAATCAATTTCCCGGCGAAGTTGAACTAAAAAAGCAAGATTTCAAATTCGAAATATTCTGAATTCTGAGGCGTGCAACTTTAAATTACCTCGCGGACGATTCCTCTAAATGTTGCGTCGTTGAGAATTATTAAAATGTTTAACGATAAATATTTATTAAAATTTTCCAATTTGCTCGTTAGACTATGACGTAACGATCCCTCCCGTATCGAAAATCGCTGCTCTTAAGAAATAGCTGCTTCAATCCAATTAACCCATACATTAGATTTTTTGTACACTGCATATTCTACATATTTCAATTTTATAATGAAGTCAGAATTATTTTTGAAAGGTGGATAAGTTGGAAAAAAAAAATCGTGTAATTATTCAACATTTGATTTTGTGTAACGTTGATAAAAATATACGAAATATAGATGACGGACGCAGAAATTTCGAATAAATATGAACGAGAGGAAATTATTGTGAATAAAGCAACAAAGACTTTCTTTATCTTAAATACCTTTCACGATATAATTATTAATTATAAAAATAAAAACAAATTACAGTTTACTTCACCGAAACTTTAACATCTTGTAAAAGTGTTAAAGAAGATCACAACAGTCTTTAGATTTAACAGTACAAAAATTTAAATGAGTTATCAATAACTTTCTTGTGTGCGAAATGCTACATATTAAACATACATATTGATTGATTATTTTTGCAACTCAACGATCGACCACCGCGGTCATTAGAATATATAATTGGTCAAAACGATTGAACTAAAAAGCAAAAAAAAAATTAAATAGAAAAAAAAATACAAAAAAAAATTTCAAACCGCAATTCCTTCCATAATAAGTCAACTAAAAATGTAATCTAAAGTATATTGTTATTGTCTTTGAACATTTTTGAGATTCGATACCGTAATTGAGATGCAAATTTGGTATTATCAAATATACATAAAGAAGCTTTAGCGCGAACCCTTTAGATGTGCATAATTTATGAGTCTTTACATTATATCATTAAGCAGGTTTTTCTCTAAATATTTGTTAACATGTAACTTTTTTTTATAGTTGAAATAAGCTTCATTTACAAAATAACAAAAAATTTTCAAAGTTGCAATCGAAATAATCTTAAATATTAGTTAAAAAAAAAAATACACATATTCTGCAACAATAACTAATACTAAAGATTTATACTTGCACCTTTGGGTAGGTATTATAGAAACTTTTCAAAGAAACTATTAGATTAAATCTAAAACTCCGTGATTTTAATGTTACACGAATTTTGATAAATCTTTGTGTGACATAACCGGGTGTCTTAGTACTTTAGAAAAGATAAAAGGCGTCGTTTAGGTAATCGCTTCAGCTAACTATTTTCCAAAAGATCTTGCTCCTTTTTCTTACCTTTAAGTTCTTCATTTGATGGTTCGGTAAAAAGACTTTATTTTTTTAACTTTTTTTTTAACTTTTCTTTTATATCGAATTTAAGTCGGAATCAATTTTTTTTTTATCAATTACGGTAATTATTTTATAATTATTATTTTTTTTTAGTAGAGCTGGATTCATAGGTATTTCTTTGATTATCTCTTTTTTTAGTCATTTTCTTCGCTTCAAGGTAAGTTATATTTTTATTATATCTTCATTTTCTTAGGTAATTTCATTAGGAATGATCGTTTAATTGGTAATAAAGTATTAATTTTTTTAGGTGATGAAAACATTTGGAGCTTTTTTTTTTTAATTTCTGGATTCGATCGCTTCATGCTACAGATTTCCAAAAAAACTAACTTTCCCTCTAGATTCCCATTCGGATCGAAGATAGTTAACGAGGTTATTAGGTGAATCGGTTTTATTTTTGATGTATTAGTTATGGTTCGGTCGCTTCGAGGCGCACCGATAGAACGATTTCGGTTTATTGCACCCCTTTCTTTTATTTGGGATCCTCTCGATCAAAAGATTACTTCTTGATTTCATTATTATTATTTAGGTGATCCCTTTCAGATGAAAGATTCGGTAAGTTTTTTTTTTATACAACAAATAATAATGATGAAGAGCTAATGATAGTCAAATAATCATAATTACCTCAATCTCAAGAGGTCGTGTATTTGAACATTTATAAATTACATGAATAGATTAATGCGAATATTACTCAATAAATTTAGTCTACTATGCAAAACACTGAAAACTCGCATACCACAAAATTTTAAAGGTAACCTAAATAAATATAAAGCGATTACTTCATTTTAGATTGATTATTTTATAAGTTAATGAATTAACCAATATGAATATGTTTGATCAATTTTATAATTTTATGCATATGCAAAAAAAATGATACTCAAGATGCCGCTGAAACTATAGATTCAGAGTATTCTTTTTAAACTAATTAAAATAAAGTAATTGCAATATTTTTATTTAAGTTACTTTTAAAATTTATGTTATGCGTGTATTCAGTGTTTTTAACATAGACGATTAAGTTTATTTTCAAAGTAATTTATAGATGTTCGAATTAAAATGAAATATCGCACAAATTATTCCTAGTTTATGTTATGTATCGATGTGTTCCAAATGATTGATAGTTGAAATTTACATCATCTTCGTTACGATGAAGTTTTGAAGAAATGTTGTACCCTCAAGAAAAAAAAACAAATTCTTTTGCGAATTTCAAAAGGCGCAGCGAGCATTACCAACTCTTATTTTATTGCCTAATTACCAATTTCTAAAAGCAGTGTTAAGATATTTCTTTTTAAGTATCCGGAAAACTTTAAATCGGGGCCTGAGCAAAACCTATGATAATATTTGATGCAAAAAAGCAATAAAACTCATTGAAATAACTATCCGAATAAGTTATAGAAAGGATGGTGGAAATGAGAATTAAGGAGTTAGAATAAAAGTAACGAAAGTTTAGTCTACAATTCAAATATTTTTTAAAAAAGGTTTAACTATTGCTATTTAAGAGAAGTATTCAAAGAAAAGCCAGAAATTATTTTAAATTAGAAAAGAGAATCAGAATAATCTTGAAATAATGATTAATGACGATACTATTTATAGTTTATTAATACCTTCAGGTGATTTGGCAAAATATCGAATATTGACAAAATTTGATTGTAACAAGTTTATCAACCTTATCGAACTTTTTACCGAATATCTACCCTTGTATTTATTCAAACATCGAGACTACAACATTTATAAATTTTAGCAACTTAGCTGTTTTAAATTAATTAAAAATTACTTTTTATCTCAAATAATAAAAATAAACAATTTGATTTATAAAAAAAAAATTATTTTATTTATTTAGATATATTTGTATAGTCAAAAATATAAAATTTACATAAAATTTATAAAATTTACGCAAACTGAATTTATTAAAACAAGCTAATCATTAACTGATTAATTAATTACAAATAGGTATTGACAAATTTTCTTATTAAGTTTCTACAGTAGAGGAAAAGTCCAAACCTTTCTCAAAATATTAATAATTAAGTCTAATTATCCTGCATAATGTTCATAAAGCTAAAAATTTAACCTCGGTTAATTGTTAATTTGGGTTACTATAAAATCTATCTGTCCATAAAAAATTAATGCACTTGATTGAAAATAAAATCATATCTCAATTTAATAAATATCTTCCTCTTGCTTGAAAATAGAGTAGATATTATGAGTAATTTTATAATATTCCTTCATAAACATTCTATTATTTGCATTCTTCTTCTTGTATCCGATAGGCCAATAAACAAGAGGTGTAGAAGAATGAATTTTATAATACCACCAAGCTTCCTTAAATTTTGATTTTTCGAAAGTATCATCTTTTAATAGATTACCATATATAAAACCTCTAATTTTCAAAAATTCTAAATTAAGATGTTTATATTCTAATATTTTAAAAAATTCGGGATTAATTTGTCTACCATCATCGATTGTTATTATACGCCAAGAAGGGCACCCGACAGGTCTTTTAACTAAATTAATCCAACCTTTTTGTGTTACGTTAGATAAACGATCTTTAATGTTCAACTTAATTAATGATCTCATTGACCCTAATCTTAATAATACTTCATCCGATATGTTTGGGGTTTTAATTAATTCTAATTCGGTTAAATTTAACTTTGAGATATTAAAAAATCCTTCTTCATTCATTTCACGAAAATCTACGATCGATAAGTATTCTAAATTTGGATAATTTTTCAAAAATCGCAAATTATTGTTACCTTCAATTTTTAAAAAGGTTAACCTTTTTAAATTCTCCATTCTCTCATTAATTTGATTTAGATCCTTCCCGTTTATTGCATGGGATAAATATATTGATATGATTGATTTAGATGTATGTAAAAATGGAACTGTTTCGCTCGATGCTGATATGTCTAAATATTCTAATTTTTTACAATTTTCCATTAAAAACATCATGGACTTTTTTGAGATGGATACTTGAAATGTGTCTACAATGAATAACCTTAAATTCTTACAATATTGTCCAAATAATGATACAATCGTTGATGGATCTGTTGTAAATTTTGGACTATTCAATTTTATTTTAATAGCTTGCAAAGAATTTGTTGCACTGCTCGTAAAACTATTTCGATTGTAAAAGGAATAATTATATTTTCTTTTTTAGTAAATTAAATAATAACTTTTTTTTCAAGTTTAATATATATATCTTTCTCTTACCTTTCCCACACCCGTTCAGTCATTTTGGGATCATATAATCGAACACATTTAACAGCTCCTAATTTAATGATCTCACTTAGCGCATCATGATATTCCGCCTCATCGGTTTCATTATAATCGATGGAATCTCTATTTGATCTACCTCGCAATTTGTACGCAATTTTACGGGAAGAAATAATTGTTTTATTATAATGATGATACACTTGTTTCAAAATTTGATGTCCACAATTAATCAGCGAAGAACGCTCCATCTGTTCTGCTTTCACATCATCTAAATGTTCATAATTGACTATTGACAAATAATTTAATCGATCCCCAAGAAACTTCAAAGGAAGTAAATGTGTCTTATTTTTTCTTTTTTTCTGAGAAAATTTTAAAATTAATTCCTGAAGATTATTACATCTTTCAGAAAAAAATTTAAGTAATTCAGCATCAATACAAATTGATGAATCATTATCTAATTCATCCATTTGCAATCTTAATATGAAATTTCCGTAAGGCATTAATGGATTATTTGTTAGTGTTTTATAAAAGTTTTTCAATGAACGATATTCTATAATCCGTCTTATTTTCCATATCTCGTAGAGACAAAGGTTTGCGAAGTGACGACATGTAAATAATAAGGGTATAAAATCGTTCACGGAATCGGAAGATTCTAAAATTGATTCTATAATCAATAAATGAATTTCTTTAGGGACTTGCATTAACAACATTATGATAAATATATTATCAGGTATCGAAAAATTTTTTTTTATAAAAAAAAAGAAAATAAAGGAGCAGAAAAAACAAAAAAGAGGTTCTTAAATAAGTTTTTCAACATTGTGCTTTTCGCGGAGTTTTCAATACCGAATTTGAACAGCTCAAGCTAAATATAGTAAATGTATTAATTACAAATCTGCATTTTGTTTGTTTGACAGCCATCGAATAACGTAGAAAAAGATTTAAACCTTATTTATGAAATCAATGCAATAAAGACACCAGCTTTGACAAAGAATGTTTCAAACAATACTTCGGTCATATGGCATTGGTCAAATGTCATAAGACCAAACTCTAAGATGGCATAATACCCAAAAAACAATGCTCGTAATTGTGAAATTATCATAAGTTTATTGAAATTGAAAATATGAGGCTAAGCTATTAAAATCACCTTATGGGGCAAGTATTGTTACACCGCAGTAACATTTGTGAATTTTTGTTACACCAAACTAACATTATTACTGAAAAAAAATATTTGAATAAAAAATTTCTTTTAAATAATCCTCTTTAAAAAACCATTATATTTTAAAGAAAACAACGACCCCCCTTTACCCAAAATTGAATTCAAGTTTCATATTAATTATTTTAATATAAATATTAATTTTTTTAAAAAACAGAGGGTTTCGGAAATATGTTTGTCACTTCCAAAAAAAAATATGACGATCATTCCTAAAATCTAATTTTCAATATGTTTGCTATAATAAATGAATTACTTTAATAATCTTTTTTTTTGGTTAGAAGAGTTCCTAAATAGCTTAGATCCCACATTTTTAATAACTGAAACAAAGAAAAAATAAATAATTTAAATATAAATAATTTTATTTATAACTTTGATATTTTAATTATCATTTAGAAAATAAATAAGTAATAGTACTTACTAGTTTAAAAAATAATTTTAATAAATATTTTTAGTCTGATTGTCAAATAAAGTAGTTATAGTTTATTAAATTTGAATTTGTTTTCATCTTTTAAATTTTTAAAGTAATTTATTTAAAATATTAGATAAAGTGATTCTATTTAAAATAAAATTTATATTTAAGATAAATATTTATAAAATTAATAAATTTATAATTAAAAGCCTAAATTTAATAATTATTTTATTATTAAAAAATAAAAACATAAAAAATTATATTAATCTTTAAAAATATATAACTATATATAAACTTATAAAAATAATAAACTATTAATTTTAAGAACTAGTAAAAAACTATATAAATCTGTGCTAAATAATAAAAAATATCTTAATACTACTTATTTAAAAATTGAATCAAATATCTAATTAGCTCTTATTATTACATATGTATTTTACACTTTTCAAAACTATTATTTAATAATATATTACTTTATTTAATATAGATTATTTATTATCTTATTAGATTTATTTTTTTTTATTAGTTTTTTTTTTTAAAAATTAATTATTTATTCAAATTTATTTTTATTATATTTAAATTTTTATTGCAAATAAATTAAAAAATAAAATATTAATTTAATTAAAATTATTAAAAACTCATTTTTTTAGATTCAACCATTTTTATCTTTTAATTATATAATTAAAAAATTAACATTACTAAAAAATTAAATTTTATATTTTAATAATAATCATCTATAATAATCTTATTAGAATTTACATTTAAGTATATTAATTATAAAATTTATTATAATAAAAATTTTTATAATCTTATTAATTTATTAAGAAATTTCATTTATAATAAATGATTAATTCTCTTCTCTCTCTCTCTAATTAATATATAATATATAAATTTTTAATAATTATTATATTAAATTTTTTATAACTTAATCTTAAAATTAAATAATTTTATTTTAAAAACTTAAGAAATTTAAAATATAATAAATAAAGTTATATACTGTATATGTCATAATAATTGTTTTACCAAAAATGTAATACAAAACTCGAAAAATGTAATACAAAATATAAGTACGTAATTATATTATCATGCGATTTATGGTTTTACCAGAATTAAGAATTTAAGCTAAATTTTAAAAAATTATAAATTAACGCAAATTTTAAATTTTAATATATAGTAATAATTTAATGTAATAAGTAATATTGTAGAAAATTATCAGATTTACAACATTATTTAGTATTATAAGTCTTATTTAATTATCAAAATCTTGTAATATTTTAAAATTATTGATAATTTTGCTAAATGTTTAAAATAATAGCAAATCTAGCCTAATTAATATAATTTTATGTATTAATTAAAAATGTAGAAAATCAAAAATACATAACTTTTATTAATAACAAAATATTAAGATATTTATTCTAATTTTTAAATAAATTAAATTTAATGTATATCTCGATATTAATCACACGTTACATGATGAATACCATAAAAGAAAATTATGTGTCTTTATGCACAAAGATTACACAAAGTGAATTTAGACTTAAATTAAAGCTAAAAATTATGTTAATAATATTACAGAATTCTTTTTATACACTTATATATTAAAAAAAATTATTAATTAAGTCACTCGTAATTAATTACGTCTATAAATATTAATTATCACTTCATAATTAATTACGTTCTCTGAAATTAATTACTATCTATATAATTAATTACTATCTATGTAATTAATTATGTCTATAAGTATTAATTACCACCTTTATAATTAATTTCGCAATTATGTTTTTTTTAAAAAAATGGTAATTAATTACCATAATTACGTATTACATATATATTTAATTATAATAATTACCATACTAAGTATATAAAGTTATAAAAAATATATTATACTATATTTTTAAATAATAAAAATGTTACTAAGTTTAATATTTTAAATTATTAAGATATTTATACTTTTTTAAATTTTATTAATAAATTTATTTGTTAAATTATTTAAGAAAAATATAAAAACTTAAAGTTCAAATACTAAAAATACTAATTAATTAATAATTAAAATAACTATTATAGTACTAATTTATTAATCAATTAAATTTTACTTGAACTGATAATAAAAAAAATTAGTAGTATTAGAAAAATTTTGTAATTACAACAATCATAACTTTATTTGAAAATTAAATTTTAATACTTGTAACTTATTACATAATTATAGAAATTACCTTAGTATTATATAAAGAAATATATATAAAATTATTAATTAAGAAAAGTATTACATTTATAATATTACATATCTTATAAATTTAAAGATTTAAAATTAACAATTATCAAAATAGTAATAAATATATTTATAATAATTTATATTATTATAATTAATTAATTTATAATGTAATTTATTTAATATAAATAATTTAAATATAAAAATATTAAATTTACTTTATAAAAATTTTATTTTTTAAAAATAATATTATTATAGTAATATTAATATTATAAAATAAGTTATTTACTATTAAACTAAATATAAATAAATAGTAAATTATAATGATTTTTTAATTTTATTAATAAAATATTTATAAATAAAAAATATTACAAATTTTATATATATTATTAAATAATATATATCACAATATTACAAATTTATATATATAATTAAGCAATTAGTTTTACTATTTTCAAAATAATTGAAAGTGTTATCTTTAGTATTATATAATTTTTAAAGGTTAAATTTTATATTAAATTTATTAATTTATATTAGATTATTACAATTTACTTATTGTTATCCAACTATTAATTAGTCAGTCTTAAACACGTAATCAATTGAGTAACAGCAAAATTTAACTTAACCTTTATGATAAAATTAGGAGAGACTTTAATTATGTTAAACTTTAATTGATGTTGGTGTACTTTCTTAATTAAGTTTTTGTATTGGCAAATATGAAGACTTCTAATTTATTATGTATGACTCATAATTTTCTCTAAGTTAGAAAAATTACCTTAATGTCATTATAATAGATTTATTATAATCAAGTTAGTGATATGCAGCTTAAAATATTCTACAATATTAATACTTTAACTTGTTGATAACTCTAAACACAGTTATTAACACAAGCAATTGTTTGACATTAAGTAATTTATTGACACGAATAAATCAGTAATATTAAACACGGTTGACAAAGTAGTTTGACAAAAAATATGTTTGATATAAGTGATTGATTTGCTGAGATAATTTATCAAAGAGTTTTATTAATTTATAAAATTAACTTCTTAAATTTCTAAGTTTTACTCTTTAAATTTCTATTGATATATGATAAAAAACTCAGCTTATTTATAATAAAATTTCTATACTAAAATTGCTATCTATTGCATAAAAACTATGTAATAATTATCTTATCTTTCTATGTAATTTTGATGTAATAATGTAGTAATAACTACTAATCGCTATGCAATAGTCCTATAATTATAATATATATATTTGAAGAGATATAAAGAATATAATTAAATTATTCTTAAATTATTACTATATCCTTATACTTAGCCTTTAACTAGTTTTTTCTTGAAGTTCCTTTTTGATGTTTTGAGTTTAAAAGATTACAAGTACCATTATGAGCTAATGATCTATTATTTTATTAACTGATCTGGTTAATTTCACAGATCACTTCTGCAGATTTTGTGTCATTGATTCTGTAAATCAATACATATATTAATCACTTTATAAATCACTTTATTATGCTACATTTTTCAATTCTTAACGATCACTTGAGTTATATTATATTTAAAAAAAGGCTATTTTATTTTACTTTAAATTTTAATGTTGATAATTAACAGATTTATTATTAAAATCTAATAATTTTTTGAATCATTTAGCTAAGTTTTATATTTTTTTAATATATAAGCTTATATCATACTAATATATTTTTTAATAATTTGCTTAAAGAATATTAATAATAAGAATAATAAAGTTTAATTATTAATATATTTTAAAAATATAAATAAATAACTTTATTTAAATAAAGTACTTTATAGAAATTTAATTTTTTATTTAATAATTATATAATAATTATATATTAATTAATTCTGAATATTTTTAAAATAGATCACAAATATAAAGTTTCAAATTATAAAGTCTCAAAATTTATTTATTTTATAGTTTTTTTAAGTTTTACAAAATAAAAAAGCTTTATTAAAATTAAATTAATAGGTGGTCTTAATAATCTATAAAAATATAAAAATGAGTATTAATAAATTGTATTAAATTTAGACAAAATTCTAATTTGAAATATATTTAATATTATTAATAAAATATTTATTAAGAAATCTTATTAGTAAAAATAAAATATTAGTAATAAAAAAATAAATAAAAGTATGAAAATTAATAATATTTAATATAATTAATATTTAAAGGATATTATAAAATATTACTATAATAATATATTGCTAATGCTTTAAAATCACATGATTAAAATTATATTTATTATATAATAATAAAAATAAATATTAAAGCTATGAATAAATCAGGTTAGATCAGGTAATTTATTTGACCTAATCTGATAAGATCAGGTCAGATCAAATATAAAATTAACCTAAATTAAATATATCTTTGACCTTGTTAAGCTTAAACTGTTTATTGTTAAGTTAATAAAGTTTATTTACTAGCAGGGAGTTTATATATGTCTAAACTATGAAAGAAATAAATATGAATAATTAATTTGAAGGGTCAGATCGTCTTTATCAATATAGATTTAAAGAAGAATAAATTGTTTAATGAGCAAAGATAAGTTTTAGAGATAAATGTTATTGATTTATTAGAGAATTGGTAGTGATTCTGCTATTTATTGAGGCAGAAATACAAGATATTTATAATAAATACATCAATATGGAATAAATATTTAAAATAGTAAAGAAATATAAGAAATATAAGAAAATAAAGAAATTAAATATATATTAAAGAAATATGAAATTAAAGATCACTAAGAAATTAGTGAAATCAGAGAAATTAGAGAAACAGTAAAAAGTTGAGAATCATGATTGACATAATTACTATTCGTCAATTAGGTTTGACACAGTATCATGCGTCATAATAAGATTATCACTAATAACCTAATCTGACCTGTATATTATATAGGTTAGTACATACGAAAATTATGCTGCAAGACTATATAAATCATATGATTAAAACCTGATTTTTGTATATATTAACCCATATAATTTCAGATCAATTATAAAAATAATATAATGAACATAAAGTTAAACATTTATCAATTTTATTTAAAATTAATACTAATTATGTAATATAATTATTTTTACTTAACCATAAAATGTTAATTCTTCCTATAATATAATATATCAAAATTCTGATTTTATTTAGAATTAATGCCTCGACTAAAGTACATATATTTTATTAATAAAAGATTATTAAAAATATGTCAAATAATATCATTTATTGAAAGTTGATATGTTACTTTTGAATTTTTGGAAGTTAATAGAGTTTTTTTTTGATGAAATAGAAATAAAATTTACTAATATTAAAAGAAAAAAAAGTTGTTATCTAAATTTACAAAATTTTTGAATATTTTTTATTATATATGTTAATGTAAATTTAGAATTATAAATTATATCAAAAAGATCTTCATAATTATTTGTAAAAATATTATACTTTCCAACTTTTTTTTTTAAAAAAAAATTTCTTCTTCATGTTGTAACAGTGTAAAATTTTGGCTAAAATCTAATTACAAATCCAATGTCAATTAAATGTCCTTGTTTATCATCTCATCGATCCTGATGTTAACTTTATGTCCTGAGATAATCAATGTGAAACATTGTAGATCCAGATGTCAATTTTATTTTTAGTGTAACAGGCAACTTTATTGACATGATCATCTTTGCTGATCGATTTTGTCAACTTTATTTTCTTGACAATGTCATTTATTTTTCATAGATTTATTTAGTTTAGTTCATTTTATAATTATCAAACATGTATAAATATCA
>CAMKVN010001332.1:0-19231 GCA_946474995.1 Funneliformis geosporum | reverse complement strand
GCTTATTTTCGGAACCTATATAAAACAGGTGTTGCTTATTTTCGGGGGTTGCTTATTTTCGGAAGAATACGGTAATCCTTTTGTTAGTAGATAAACTGAATCTGAACGAGATTGAAGATCAATACAGTTGCGAAGCCAAGATTTCAATGACTGAAACAGGCTAGATAAACAGGATTCTTGCTCAACTTGCTGACAATCATTTGTTCCAAAAATTCTATAATAAGGCTTTAAGGTTAATAATGGTAGCTTGGTTGGCAGGACAGATCCATAAATGATTGAGATCTTCTGCTACATTATCGCAGGTGATACAATTTCAATTATAGTAGAGATCTAAATGTCATACGATGAATTTGTTTAACGTAGGAAGTTCTTCAGCAAGTATTTTAGTTTTAAAGGCCTTCTTGTTTCTCTGGATAAAAGTTGTCATAGTTAGTATATTGTCTTGTAAGTTATAATTTTTAAGAGAAGGGGGTCAGAATACTGAAGAAGATCTTATGAGTCGTAATAAAGAGGCATTTCTCTGTAAATTGATGAAAAAGGAAAAGTGTTCAGCTGAATTGAGATCTTTCCAGAATTTTCTTGAAGAAAAATCAATTGGAATATTGTTGAACAACATCGTCAGTTATAGATCCTCTAAGGCAGAATAATTGAGCTGAAAAATCAGCTAGGAGCAACCATTCTTTGCAAGGATATCAGCTTTATCATTGAAAAAATCACCAGAGTGTCCTTTAATTTTGACAAGAATAACGGTCAAGGACAATTGTTATATAATGTGTTGCAGTAGAATCCATGCAGCGTAATTGGGAATTTTCTCTCTTGATCTTGTAGTTAATATGTTGTTTGTAATATATTGATCAAAACATTGTATGATTACTTAACTATCTGTGAAGATCTGAGGAGAAGAAGCCAAAGGACAGGTAATGACGACTGAAATAAGAGCGAATAACTCAGCTCTAGAGAATGAAGGATTGTTAATGATGGAAGCATTAAAGGAACAAATTGTGAATTCGTAAAGGTCAGGACAAATCCAACCTATACCAATTGAACAAAGGTCAGTAGAGGCATTAGAAAGTGATCTATCAGTGTAAAACGTTAGTGAGGATAGATGTTGCAGGTTGGTAGTTAATTGAATGAGATGATCTTGCTGAAAAGGATCAATGACTAAACGTTTAATAATCTCAACATTCTTAAGTGGATGTGGGTTAACATGAGGAATACTTAAAACCTCTGAGATTTGTTGAGAAGAGCGAACGGTATTTTTCCTCTTAAGAATGTATGAAAGGGATTGAATAGTATCTTTAATTGAAGTTTTCAAAAAAATATTTCCTTTGATTGGATGGGCTTTCGAAGCTTTGGAAATTGGAATAACAAGATCAGGATGATAGCCTTGCACACAAGTTGTCAAGGGAAGAGGAAGCCAAAATTTTCTCCAACTATAAGGAGGGTTATGACAGCTGTTTAAAAGCTCATCATTATTCAATTCACATCCTTTGCATTTTGTGATAGCTCTTTCATTATACAGAGACGAGAGATTATCATGAGCATCAGATTGGATGAAATATTGTATCACTAGGTTGTTGTGTATTCGTATTTTTCTGGCAATTCTTCCAATGATCGGTCAATTAAATTGGATATTGAGAGCAGAGATATATTCATATTTTTTATCATCTATATTAATGTCTAAATTATGTGAATCTATAAAAAAAATATTGGTATGAGCTAATCTATAATTATGTGAAACTAATCTAGAAGAATCAGATTCTAATACTAAACTACTAACTAATTTATAGAAATTGGGAACATTATTTTTTTTAAAGAAATTGTTTTTGTAACATGATCTATTAACTAGTTCCTCCCAATTAATCAACGAAGATCCTTTGTTATTCAGGAATTGATCAAGAAATAAAAGAGAAAACTTGTTGATAATGTATTGATGTTTAACTAAAGTAGCTTAAAGTAAAATGGAATCTAGAGAGATTGAGTCCCCTTTAATTTCATTTCTGAGATACTTGTAAACATTAAAAGAAATTTCAAGTCCATTATGTTTGAGGAGACTAAGTGTTATACCAATGAAATTGTTAGAGGATTTGTTGTTAAAAGGTAAGTTCCACTTAACTAAAGATAAAACATGTAGTCCGATGTTTGATTGCAATCTAAATAATCTAATCCTAGAAATTTGATTATATATGGCTTTGGAGTTGAGTTGGTACAAGAGAGCTGTTAAGAATGCTTGCATCTGCTGATTCCATAGATCATGTAAATCATAGAAGTTGTTTCCTTTAAAAAGACAATCTGGAGCTGAGCTGGCAAATTTTGAATTAGTTTTTAATAGCCTTCGGATGGGAGCAGAGAAAGTATTGCATTCATTATAGGATAGCGGTGTCGTTTATAAACGGTATTCCAAAGTCAGCATGAGAACAGAATTAAAAATATATATCAACTGTTTATCTGTAAGTGGTTTTGATTTGAAGATGGAGATAAACGAGAAGATAGTATCTTTGGTTTGTTTTTTGACGAAGGAAGAGGAATTAAATATATTAATCTAAACACCGAGGAAATGAACTGAACCTTAATCTGGAGTAATAGGGATAAAGGATAATCCAAATTTTAATTGAATAGGGTTAGGAGAAACAAGAGTATTAGTAAGTAGTCTGGATTTGTTTTTATTGATTGCAGCTCTTGTGAGAGAATAATATTCATCAGCTATATCAAGAATATATTTAAGATCTTCTTTGGAACTGGTAATCCAGTTCGCATCATCCATGTATCCAAGGGATAAAATATCGATAGACAGAGAAGATAAGGTTATATTATTCAAATCTGAGATCCAAGTGTGATTTAAATTGTATCCTTTTTTTGACATTCGATTTCACATAATAGAGGGTCGAAATAGATACATTACAGAAGGGATGAAATTACTTCGCCTTGATCGATACCGATTTTTACATCATAAAAGTTTGATAAGCCATCTTTAGTAAAAACGGCGTTTCGTCTATTAGTGAAAAGGTTCAAGATGCAAGTAATACAATTTTCTGGTATTTTTATTCTTCAGAGAGCCAGTTTTAGAATATTGAAATCAACTCTATAATAAGCCTTGAAAAGGTCCTAAAGGAGAATCCAAATTTCTTTTTTGTGTTCAACAGAGTTTTCAATGATCATGTTCATGATCTTAATAGGATCTTCAGTAGAACTGCCAGGTAATCCAGCAAAATTGTTGCCTTTGAGTATGTTGTGCTTGGTCATAATATGAGATAAATGATTTGTGATAATTTTAACTATTGCTTTTCTAGGCGATTCTAACAGTGTAATATGTCTGGTCTTGATAATGTTGCAATCCTAACTCATAGGCTTGAGAATCAGATAAATGTGAGCTGACTTTTATTCTAAAGGAATATCATTCAGGTTGAAACACATTGTGATTAATTTCTATAAGAAAGATTGTACAATCGGGCCTAGGTGTTTGATCATTTTGTTATGAATACCCGAAGGTCTAGAAGCTTTATCATTAGAAAGGTGCAAAACAACTGCCATCTATTCTTCTAAGGTTAGGGGTTGCATGATGTTACAATACCAAACTTTATCTATACCTTCAATTATGGCAAATTGCTCGATTCATCTGCCTGTAATTAGTGCAACAGGTGACGAAGAAATAGCAGAATTTTGAAAATGATGATTGATGTGTTTCTTAATAAACTTCGGGTCATTGATGAGAAGTTGGTGATTATTGCCATTATTGATAATGAGACGATCTAGGACAATGGTTTTTTTTGTATGGCCAAAAGCTGACTGAATCATTTTTCCAGGAGCAGATTCATATTGCAGACATCGTTGATTGATACGATATTTTATTTTTTGTCTTGTGAGAGTTTCTTCTTCAATTCTAGCTAAAGCCTTGAGGTTGTGGTAAAGTTTGAGAAGAATGCTTTTAGTGTGTTTAATATTGGAAGGATCAAGGATATCAGGAAGTGTGACAATAGAAAGTTTAGTATCCTTTATTATTGACTGAACGGAGGAATAATCATTGATCTATTCTTGTCCTATAGGCCATGTTTTAGTTTTTATCCTTGATGCACAGAATTTAAGGATGATCTTGTTTAACTTCTTCATTTGGTCATAGTATGAAACCAATTCCTTCGGTTTGGATTCCTTTTAGTCTGCAAAAATCCATCAGACTGGAATGGTTTTGTTGGCAATAGTCATGAAGCATTTCTGAGCTGTTCCTATAGGAGGTTCATGCTAGCCAATGAAGGAGTTAGTTGATTAAGATGATCCAACTGTTTAATGTGAAAGAATTTATCCAGTTTTCCTGAGAAAGTGTTCCATTTGTGATCGTTCATGGATGAGAAAACAAATTTTTTTCTTTTGTTGATGTGCTGTCTAGCATTAGCTTCTTGTTTAGGTTCGAAATCTGCAAAGAAGGTTGTGACCATTCTATGGTCAGATTTTTATAAAAGTGGTTTGGATACCCACAATATAAGAAGTTAACCATGAAATCAGGTGAAACAAAGATTCCATCTAAATGACGAGGAGAACCAGAATGTATATTATTATTATTAATATTATTAAGTAGAAAAAAGGTGGGTATGATGTTAGCATTGCTGATTTGTTGGAGATCTATTAGATTCCATTGAAAGAAGCCTTCAATTAGTGAGAAATGCTATCCCAAAGGTTTATTGTCTTTTAGTTTTTGTTGATAAGAGTCTATATCAATATTAAAATCTTCCATGATAACAATGTGGAAACGATTCTTAAGACTGTCATCAATTAACTGAAGAATCTCCTTTTGGAGTAAATGTCTATTGTGGGCTGATGTTTTATCATGACAATTAGCGTGAATATAAATACTGAAAACACGCAGTTTGATATGACCTTTGATAAAAAAAATCAACGTAAGTGTATCTGGATGCAGAAATAAAAGATCGAATGATATATTGAGCCCATTTATTTGATATTAGGAGACTGACTTCAGCGTATGGTTTGTATGGGTCAGGCTTACTTTAATAAGAGGTATAATCATCATCCTTTTTATGTTTATAAAATATGGAGCTGGTGTGATGAGTTTCAGTTAGGCTGATAAAATCCAATTTGTTGAGATAGCAGTATTCAAAGATTTGAAAGGATTTGATTGGATCAGACTTTTCAGCTAAACTGAGAATGTTGTGTGTTGAAAATCTAATGGTAACTCCATCTATAATTGTGTTGGCATTGGTTTCATCAATATGTGCAATATCCATGTCCAATTTTTTGGTCATTTGGTTTTTTTGTGTGTGAAATGTTAAAATTTGAGTTTTTAGGAAGGAGTCTACATCTATATTGTTATTATAAATATTCAGGTTATTAGTATGAATATTATTTAACTGTGATTCACCTAGTGTGATTGTTATAAGCGTTAGGCAACAGCCCCATCATGGTTGGAAAAATTTAAGAATTG
The DNA here is from genome assembly GCA_946474995.1 of Funneliformis geosporum. Taxonomy (NCBI): domain Eukaryota; kingdom Fungi; phylum Glomeromycota; class Glomeromycetes; order Glomerales; family Glomeraceae; genus Funneliformis; species Funneliformis geosporum. The sequence goes on along the minus strand of CAMKVN010001332.1, from coordinate 13,800 downwards.
AGCATCAAGTTTGGCTAGATGGGTTTTGATTGAATCTAATTCTTGTAGTTTGTTAAGTATAGCAGTCAACGGATCAACATGGGTATTAGAAGGAGGTGGATGAGATGAATCCTTGTTTTTTTCTTTTGATGTGATGTCGACAGGAATATTAGAAGCATGATATGAAGATGAAACGTATTGATCGACCTTCATTTGACCACCTGATTTGTGAGAAACTGAATTACGTCTGTTGTGTCATTTATTTAAATTGGGTTGTGACCTGGAATATTTTGTTAAGTAGGGTTGTATGATCTACTGAGGATTCTAGGTCATCCATCCAATTTATATCTATTGTAAAGAATTCTATCTGAACAAGCTTGATGCATATCAGATTCATTCGAAAATGCAAAGTAAGCAATGTTATTGTAAAAGTAACAAGATCGGGCTTTATGAGGTCTCATTGATCTAAAGGCTTCTGCAGGTGTAGTTTTATTTGGGAATCCTTTGAAACCAGTGATGAAGCTATTTCTTGCTTTGAGATTTTCGATAGAGGTATCAATATGTGTATATCTTAGGACTAAACCATTAATATTATGGGCCTAGGTTAAATTTAATTGATGTGGTTTTGTGAGTCTTTTAAAAGTGATGATTACATCCTGAGAGGAATCATAACGATTTCTGAATTTGTCTTTCAATATTTCTATAGGTCCATAATAGGATAAAGCTCTTTTTATATGTTGGTGAAAGATCGTAGTAGGAACCGTTTTTAATCTATATATAGGCGTATTTAGGTTGGAAAGAAGAGATGTATCTTGATTCAAAATATTAAATGGAATATTGGGATGTATCATTAAAACTTCATCAATCGTAGAAAGGAGGAGTTTTCTATTATTGAATTTAATAAAAATGTTAGCATTACCGTTATAAAATTTCCAATTGAGGTTAATAAAACCAGGCTTGTTTGAAAAGCAAGTGTTGATCAAACTTAATTGATCAAATCTATAATCACCAGAAAGGATATTAGCAAGAACCGTTGCAATCATGTGACTATTATTGTTAGTAGAAAGGTGTGAGAAGTGTGATTGATTGTGTGATGTAAATCATCCTTATCTAGAATATTGTGATGCATACTGTTGTTGGTATTATGCATGAACGCATTTGTATTAGTGTTTATTAAAATAGGAGGTAAATTATTATTATCATGTGATAAAATTTTATTTGACGCATTTTTATTTTGTTTACGTGACTGTTTACGTGATTGATGCATAGATGAATCAGGAATAATTAAATCATTATTTGGAGAGTCAGTAACATTGTTTGTTGAGACAGTTGAAAGGTAGGGGAGTGCTTTGTGTGTGATTTAAGAGGAAGAATCCATATCGTCTTCTTCGAGTATATCCATTTCAGGAGAAAAGGTGTCAGCAATGGAAATAATATCATAGTTCTCCAAAATATTGTTTATGGTATTGTTGATGATGTCTCTAGTAACATTTGTGGCAAAGTCATTTGTTCCAGTTTCGTGTATTGTTAATGTACTAGTACGTGCTATTTGTTCAATAAAGTTTTTTTGAAAGTTCTATTTTTTCTGAAAAAAGTTTATCGTATTCGAAGTTGAGTTTTCTGACAAGCCAAAAGATTTCAGGAGTTTGAAAACCTAGAAATTTTGCTATAGCCACGTCCCTTTCAGCGAGGTGTGAGATAACAATAGCGATAAGTTGTAAAAAAATTTTTGTATCTGTCGTGAAAACATCGCTATAAAGTTCTAAAGTATTAGAAGTCATTGTTATAAAAGTTATAAAAAATGTTTTAATATTGTTTGTGTTTAGTTTGTATAGTGAAAAAATTATTTTTAAAAGTTTTTAATATTTTTGAAAAAAATAGTATAGGGAATCGAATGGTAGTTGTTTCATATGAATCAGTGTGATATTGACTGAGATCATAAGGAATCAAATAGTAGTTGTTTCATACAAATCGAGGAATCAAATAGTAGTTATTTCATACGAATCAGAGTGATATTGACTGAGATCATACTTTTTTGTTTTTTTTTGTTTTTTCTATATAAAAAGTCATGTGATACAACGTCATTTCAACTATTTCGCGACTTTAGCCTTCAATGGTCGAAATAATTTCGACCATTTCGACCATTTCAGATATCTGAAATGATCCATTTCGACTTCAAGTATAGTACCAACGCATAAAGCTAAATGATATAAAGAGACGCTGAAAAATACAAAAGTGAAGATGGCTAAATAAACAGAATAATTAAGGGAAGAAGAACAAATGATAATGGAATATTATTCTAGAATGACAAAGATGAATAAATAAAAATTCTTCTTAGCTTAGTGGTTAAAATTATCCTAAAATTTTAAATTGTGTTTCCATATGTCAAAAATTATATCAGGAATTTTTTTATGTAAATTTATATAATACTATATTGCAAATATTTCATAATTAGAATTCATTCTAAAGTGGAGCAAATCGTAAATGTGTTGGTTATCAGGAATTTTTTTTAGTGTAATATTATGTAAAACTATAATATGATGGACCTTCAACCTGAAAAAAATAATCTCATCTGAATAGAGATTTTCAGGGATGCCAATTCAGCATTTTTTGATTTTGTCAAATCCATAGTATTTATTATATTACTTACAGATAATCATCTTTTACTTTAAGACTATTTTGTATCATATTCATAGTATAAAAGTAAAATTTATGTTTTAGCGAAAGTTCTTTATTGTATGATAAACAGAGTATTTATTTTAAATTTTGCATTATTTACAGTTTAATGTATTTAAGAAGAATAAATTTCGCAGATTTACATCATGAATTTACCTTAATTGTTTAAATGATTTTCATGTATTATTTTTATTTAAAACTTTAGCACACAATACTTAAATAAAATAATTATTTTCTGTTAACGTTAATGATAAGATGTTATAAAATCAAAATATGTTTTTTGCAAATACTTATACATAAGTTTTTTTTCATATGCAGATTATGTATATGTGAGATACAGAATAATTTATTATTTAAATAATTTTACAAATAAATATTTTGTAAGTCGCAGTAAAAATTTGAATAGGTCGCAAAGGTAATATTTAAATTAATTTTATTATTTGAAATTCATACTTAACACTTGATCAAGTAATTTCAATACAGCTTAAAGAAGGAAATGAATGTGTGAAACTTTTGCTTCTCTACAGAATTTAGAATGAATTGAATGTGTCATGTATGCAATTATTTCTCTTAATCTTTATTTTAAGAACAATCTCCTTATATCATTAATCTTGCATTTTAATTATAATTAATTATATAAAATTAATGTTATAAATTTCAAAATACTATTATCTTAGTTTCTCTTTATACATTTAATCCTGCATTTTAATTATTTAAATTATTTTTAAAATAGTATATACAATTTTGTAATATGAAAAATATATATATATAAGCGAAAAATTTTTACCAATTTATCAACTAAATATAAATTTTTAATAAAAAAAAACTTTTAACAACCCTTTATTAATCTTATCATAAAAAATTAAAATGCCGAGAAGAAACATACCTAAAACTAGAGAAGCATTTAACAATTAATTTCTGGCAAGTGGGTACCTGATACACCTCTGTAATCGACACTAAAGAAAAGTAAGTCGAGCCTTTTCACTTGGAAGATTTCACTTATTAATTTAGATAGTAATTATTTTTTATTATATTTTCTTTTATTGAAGTAATTAATGATTAATATATTTAATCAATGACTTAGATGATAATGTTGTTGAAAATATTGAAGATAATAATATGCAAATGTTAAAGAAAATCATCAAGCAAAATTTAAAAATAAACTTGAAGTTAGATTCATTATTAGCAAGATAAAAGGCAATTAAAGACTAATTCGTGAGGATTAAAATAGATTACAAAGATGAAAAGGAATTCATAAAAGTAATAATATTTAAATTATATTACTATTTATTATATTATTATTATATCATTAATTTTTTAATTTATTTAGATTATCGTTAAAAATTTCACGAAAGATTTGTGAATACATAACATATATCCCACAAAAAATGAATTTCTCCAAGTTATAGAGAATTATTTATCTTTAAACATGCTGATTTTTTTGATAATTTAAGTGAATAACGTTGGATTTTGCAATATAAAGGTAAAAAAAAATATGAAGTAATCTTAGAGCAATTTTAATTAATCGTTTTATTTATGCTTTAAACTTACAAATAAATTTATTTATTTAAATAGTTAAATAATAAATTACGAAGTCTTCAAAGGTCATTAACATCTAAAATAAAGGAAACTTTATTTTTTGTATATGAGGAACAAAATTTACTACAATAAATACAAATTTGACTCCTATTGAATTTACAAATGAAAATTATTTTCTTCTGTAAAGAAATGCTTCGACAATTTATTCAAACTTATAAATGATAATATAAAAGACTTGTATATTTCTAGGATTTTAGGAAAGGTTTGAAATGATTATAGTAATATACCTATGCTATATGTTGCATTTGCAATTAGCGTTTGATATACTATATTAAATCCAATGATTGAACATATAACAATTAATGAATCAATTATAGATCTAGTAAATAAATATTACAAAGTATTACAAGATTTAAGTAGTATTATATTAAGTAATATTAATTTTTTTAATTTTTAGCAAAGGATTGAGAAGAAAAAGGATTGAAGAGTTTAGATGATGAAAATAATAATTAATATAATCATGGTAGATATCACTTACGAGAAATCTAAATAATTTCGATATATATAGTTTTATTATTTTTAATACTAGAATTGATCCAAGTTTATAAATTTTGAAAATAATGTTATGTTCAGTTTTAAACAAAAGAATGTAACTCTTTACTAAATATGTTAATTATGTCAATTTATAAATATATAATTTTTGTATCACTGCCTGTTATAATTGCATTAGGTCAATCATAATTTATTTTTTAACATTTTGTTATAAGTTAATAAAATATTATCGTAAACTTACACAATTTTTTTATATTTAATATAATGAAATACTTTAAATATTGCTTTTTAGATTTTATTGATTTTAGAGTTTTAAGTATGAGTTCAATTATATATGATACTTTAATATGCAGGCTAAATATTTATTTTACTATAATATTCAGTGATTCTGATTCACTTATATAAGAATTAATGATATATTTGTATAAAAGTAATAATTTTGTTAATACTATTGCTATATAATACATATTATATACAAATTTTTTTTTTTTAAAATCTTGAGTTTCTAGCCAATCTTTAGTATAAACTGGACCTTGCTACTCAATTAATTATATAATAAAAAAAAATATAAAAATAAAAAAAATGAATAAAAAAAATTTTTGAAAACTTGAGTACAAACTGAAGCTCGCTATTCAATTAATTATATAATATAAAAAATAAATAAAAAAATGTATTTTGAAAACTTGAGTCTCTAGCCGATATTTGATATAAACTGGATCTCGCTACTCAATTAAATAAATAAAAAAATATAAAAATAAAAAAATAAAATAAAAAAAAGAATTTTAAAACTTAAGTCTCCAGCCGATATTTGGTATGAATTGGGCTTCGCTACTCAATTAAATATATAAAATAAAAAAATATAATAATAAAAAAAAATAAAATAAAAAATATAAATTTCATAATCTTGAGTCTTCAGCCAATATTTGATCGCTATATAATGCATATTATATGCAAATTATTTTTTTTTAAAAAACTTGAGTCTCCAGCTGATATTTGGTACAAACTGGATCTCGCTACTCAATTAAAAATGTAAAGATTAAATTTTATTTTTATATTTTTCGTCATAGTTATTATAGTTCTCAAAAAACACTAATGCCATTAAATTAAATAGACAATTGTATTCGTATTTGTCTATGTAGTTTATGTCGCATTTTATATATTCAAGTGCTATGCTATATTCATCATAAATTGTCAAAAAATTCAATTATTTGATACTGAATAGTTTGGTATGAATAAGGTTGCTAGACGAAATCAAGAGTTTAGACAGACGTCTAAATGGTAAAAGTAAAACTTGGTTAAATTATATTAAAACCTTATTAAAAAATCTGCGAAATTTGGAAAAAGGTAAAACTATATTAAAGCTTATAAAAATGGCGAAACTATATTAAACACTTAGTAAAAATTTAGCGAAACTAAAGGTTTTACTATTTTGCTAAATCCAAAATGAGTTTAGACAAGCAACCTTAGATACGAAGATATTTGTTAGTAAAAGGCATTTTAAAGTTATAATAATTTTTTATAAATTTATAGATTTGTAATAAAAGTACTTTATTTTATTTTTTTTGATTTTGAGACTACATAAAATTTTAAGAAAAGCTTTTTCATATTTCTATCTAGCATTCATATTGGATAAAAAAAGAAGAGAAAGGAGAATAATGGGAAAGAAAAGAAAATGCAAGGTTATTATTAAAGAATAATGCAAAAAGTGAAAAAAAATATAAAATACAGTATTAGTTTTTTAAAATACTTTCTTGTAAATTATAGTATTATTTTAATTAATGCGTTTAAAATATGCGTATAATATGGTTAATCAAAATTTAATAATATTTAACGCTACTTAATACTATGCATATAATGATCTCTTGCGACGATATTTTGTAAAATCCGCCCTAAAACTGCAAGTTTCAGCAACCCTTACAATTATCATTTCACCATCACAATTTTTTACTTCATTTTTTAAAATCTGATTTTTTTTATTATAAAATTTTTTCAAAATTAATTCACATTAAATACATAATGTTTATCTTTCAGAAAGGTTTTGACAATTGTATTTAAAATATTAGTATATATTAAAAAAATTCCTTTTATTTGGCCATGGTGTGAGTCACTTTTTTTGACATTTTAAATACAAAAAACATATAAAAAAATTAATTAACCTTAAAAAAAAGATTTAATATGATTATATATTAAACACAGTTTTTTTAAAAATCTGCAATAATTTATTAATTTTCATAAATATGCTAAATTTGCAGGTCTCTGCTTAAAGCAGGAGATCATTATTCCTGATTATATATTTTAATATAGGAATTTAATTATATTTAATACTATTTTATTATAATATATGTATATGATTCTGAATTATATATTTTTAATACAGAAATTTAATTAAAACTTATGCTGAATTAAATATATTTAATGTAAACATATGCATACGATTTTGAATTATAATTTTTAATACAATTATTTAATGCTATTTCATTAGAACATATGCAATTAAATATTTTAAAATGGACATCTCTTAAAAGTTAAAAATATATATAAATTAATAAAAGATATAAAGTATGTACTCATTGCTTATATTAAATAATGCAATACATAACTAATTTTAAATCTATAATGAAAACTCATAATACTACATAAAATTTTGTATAATCCTGTAACCTTACATAGAATTTCACCATAATGTTTCATAATTTTACGAGCTTATAATCCTTCATAAGATTTCACTGTAATATTTCATAAATCTTACGATATCGTAATCTTATGTAAGATTTTGACTGTAATATTATGTAAAAAATATGATCTGTAATCCTATGTAGGATTTTACTATAATATTTCATAAATCTTATGATACATAACCTTACGAAGGATTTTGACAACAATATTACGTAAAAAATACGATCTATAACCCTACGTAGGTTTTCACCATAATGTTTCATAAATCTTATGAACTCATAAACTTGCGTAGTTTTACAACGTTATACTCTGAAATATTATGAAAATTATAAATCTTCAGAATATTATGCTGCATTTAAATTCCAGATATAATAATTAATATACTGTATTACATTATTCAAGATCTTTAAATGCATTTTTTAAGGATATTTGATTTTGATCCATTAATATAGTTGTTTAATTCTCAGTTAAATCAATGATATTAGTTGGTGTATTATGATTATCATTTATTTTATCAAAAATAATGTCAAAAAAAGAATGAATTCTTTTTAATTCAATTTCTTGTGTTACTTTTTGGGAATTTTTGATATGTGTTGATGTAATAATATGTTCCTTTATCACAATTTTCAAAATAATGCAATCATAAATCATATGACATTGTGGTATAAATTGTCTAATTTTAGCAATATTTTTTTATTTCTTTTGAACTCTCATTATAATTTATAATAAATCTTACAAATTTCTTTTAAAATTACAAACTATAAGTCTATAAAATGACTAAAGACTAAATTTTATCAAATTATAATTGACACTTTCCTTTGAATTTTTTAGTATAATAATTTACTAAAATGAATTTCTTTGGGATTTTTGGAATTTTTGTTAAAATGAGAAAAAGTCTAGTGAAGACTTAAGGTAACGGATTGTATATTATCAAGCTGAAGGATTTATGCAAAATAATATTGCTAAAATAATGTATATAAGAGAAGCTTCTGTTAATAAAGTTTGTAGAATTTTTAAAAAATGAGGATATGTAAAAGATCTATTTGTTGATAGAGTAGTAAGAAGAAAAATATTTACAACAGAAAATATAAAAGTAAGAAAGTTTAAATTATATATTTTATTATTTTAATATGTTTGCATTATTTATTTAATAATGTTAATTTAATTCATAGGTATTTAAAAGTTTGTTTAAAAACAAAGTAGATTGGTATCTTGATAAATTAGTTTAGAATGAAACAAAGGATAGTAAAATTAGTTTTATATCAACATTATGGTTTTCTTTTCAATTTTGTGATATAACTAGAAAAAAAATACAAAAAGCAGCAAAAGAAAGAAGTGATATATTACATAATGTGTATTTATATAATATTAGAATTAAATATGGAAACTGTAATTAATATGTTGCAACTTTTAATGTTGCAACTTACGTTGCAATTAGTTTTAACCTATATGTGTTGCAACTAATTTTAGCTTATGTTACAACATTTTGTAAATTTGAAATTAATTGCTATACCATCTTTAATTAGAATAAATTATACTGCTGAACAATTAATTTTTGTTGATGAATTAGCAAAAGATGAAAGAACATTAACTAAATTATATAGTTATTTACCTATCAATACTAGAGCAAAAAAAATGTTGTTTTTATTAGAGGGAAGTGTTATACTATTTTACCTGCTTTATCTTTAGAAGGAATCATTGCTACTGATATTATGAAAGGAGTTATGATAAAGAAAGATTTCAAACTTTTGTTTTAATATAATTAGTAAATCATTTTATTTTTAATTATTTGAAATTTATTGAATATTTATTAAATTTTTATTTATATTTTTTTTTTATCAGTTATCTCAGATGAATATATATCCAGCTAAATATAATGTATTAGTTATGGATAATGCACTTATACTTCATAATTATGATTTAGTTTCAGCTATAAAAAATATTGGTTATAGGATACTTTATTTACCTCCTTATTCAACAGATTTTAATTTTATTGAAACTGCTTTTTCTACATTAAAATCTTGGTTAAAAAGATATAGAGATATTATGGATTACTTTGATCTAATATATATATTTTTAGTTGCATTAGCTCAAATTAAATCTAAAATAGTAAAAAAGTATTTTGAAGAATCAATTTTTTATAAATTTGTTATTTTTATAATTATGAATTTTTATAATTTTCTATAATATATGATATGATAATTTTAATAAATATAATTAAGTATAAATTTATAATTTGGTATTATAAGAATATATGTTTAATTTTAATGATTTTATAAAAATCAAAAAAATTTTGTTAAAGATGAAGTTCGCTTTGAATTTCAAAAATTGGTGTAAAATAAAAACATTTAACTTGCCCACCCACTTGTTGAATCTTCAGTTCTTTTTATACCTTCTTTATTTTATAAACATGTAAAAAATACTTTGCATAAACAATAACAATCTTTGTATATACTTCGTGTAAACAAAAAAACTTTATTTTTATTTATTATGTTTATAACGTTACATTATATTTTTTTAACAACAAAAAAAAATAAACAAATTATTCATATTTTCTTACTTCATCACGTAATATTTGTATATGACCAATTATTGTAATGCTCATATAAATATATTCAGTATCAGATCATTTTGCAAGTTGACTAACACGAATTTCTTGTTCTTCAAAAACAGACAAATAACAAGTAAATTTATTCTCTCCAAATTTTTAATTTAATTCCTCTAAAAAATCTTTCATATCTTTTATATTTTTTGTTATATTATTATCTGAAGTTTGTGATAAACTTTTTTAATCTGAATTATATTCAGAATAATAGTAAGTATTATAATATGATTGTAGTGATATTGATGTATATATAGGTAATTGTGATCTTAATATTGAAGATGTTAGTGAAATTGTTGGTGTTAATGGTAAAAATGTTGGAAATGATGGTAATTGATATATTTGTTGAGAATATGTTGAAATCAATTGAGAGAATCCATAATATTTGATATATTTTTTTCTAATTTTTTAAATTCCATCCAGTTTACTTTAGATAAATTCTTGATATTACTTTTACTGAATGCATTATACTAAATAAAGCATGATTAAAAGGGGTATTTAAATTTGCATTTTTGTCTAACTATAATAAAAAATATATAAAATAATTAATAAATAAATTAATTAATAAAAAAAATAATTATAAATACAAACAATTTAATAAAACAATACTTATGATTTTTAATATTACAAATATATTTATTATTTAATTGTATTATATAAGATCCAACTAATATTATTGCAGAATTATCTCCCAAATCTTCATAAGCTAGCTTCAGTTCTGATTGGATATTCAACAATAACGATGTTTCAATACTTCTTCGAAGAATAAGCTTCTTTAATAATATGTTAGAAATACTTTCGTCTGAAGAGTATACTATATATAAATGTGATAAATGTTAAATAAATGTATATTATTAGTATTAAATAAATGTAATAAAATGTTAATTAAATAAAAATAATGCATTGATTAATATTATATCTTCACTTGCATTATCCTCAATCTCACTTATATCTTTTGTAATGAACCAGCCACTTATCATTTATTTCAAATGCCTCGAAAGGTTCATAAAGCTATTGTTCAATGTAAAAAAACATAAGTCTATGCCACTGTCTAATAAATGCCGTATTGCGAATAATGTAGTGTAATGCTTTAGTAGATCCAGACCCACATTTTTTAAATTTGTTCATGATACAATACTTTTGAATATTCGATGTACTATCTCCTTTGTTTCAACATTCATATTCAATAATGTCGCATAATTCTTTACATGTAATAGTAAGTAAAAGTTAGTATGCAGGTTCGGTAAATTGTCAAAGTCTCCAAATGCCTAGTTATAAATGAATGAGATAATCAAGATTAGTAATAAATGTAATAAAATATAATAAATGAATGAAATTATATGCTAATGTTCAATTGGTGAGGTTATATGATTGCATTTCTTTTACTTTTTATTGTATTGCTTAATTTTGTGTTCTATTTGATATATGTATTACTTAATAAATATTTGTTCAATAGAATTATTAGTAAAATGAAATAAATTAATAAACGAATAACTAGAATCTTAATAAATAATCTAGTTTTATTATTGTTCCTTTGTAGTTTTTTATTTATATATTCTTAATATTTAGTCATAGATCAAATAATATTACCAGTGATAAAAGTTTTCGTTCATTATCTAAGCAATCACGCAATTTATAATAATCTTCTTTCGAAAAGGAATCTTTAAATACCATTACCATCATTTTTGCAACCAATATCCAACACTTTAACCAAAGTTTTACAGCATGATCACTTTGAGTGATTTCCATTCGGCGTTGAAGTAAAGATAATTCTGGTCTTTTGAAGTGTGTATACTTTAAGAATTTATTAAGGATAAACGGAAGCATCATGGTTAATTGTAAACAATCTGACATCATAAAACTGTCAATATGTGAAATCGGATTTAGTAATTTTCACCAAGCTTTCGGATATTCAAAAGACTTTCAAGCTGTTATAAATTCTGATTTTCCTTCTGGCGAAAGTGCTTCGATTGTTATCTTAAAATACTATAGCACTTTTTCAGCTGTAATATGATAAATGTCTTGTGGTAATTGAAGATATCTTTCTCTTTTTAATTTATCAAGTATTGATGGCTGCAAACGAAGTCCATATTCAACTGCAATAGCTTTACGTTCTGTTATTATTGATGCTGCAGAAATTTCTTCAAATTGTTTGTCTGTTTGTTGATGATAACAAGAAACTAACTTCAAATCAAGTTTATCAGATGTCAAAGAATCTTTTGTTGTATTGCAAGTCCTGCATCTTCTATTAGCATTGTGCCTTTTTACTCCAACCAAATCATTACCTTGCGGTAAATCAGCAGTAATATCACCAATACTTGCAATTACAAGGTACTTTATTTCTTGAACATCCATAATTTTTCCAACTTCCAATTCTTTCATCTCTATAATAAATGGCTTGATAAATTTATCAAAAGAACCACCAAAAGGAACAAATTCAAATACAAAATGGTTCTTTAAACTATTCTTTCATTGAGTGGCATATTTCCGATCTGAATGTAGATGCCACCTAAAGAATGATAGATGTTACAAAATGTTCCAAAGTCATTATAGTATAGATCAATGTATAACTTATAGACTGGAAGATTTGTTACTTCTGGTTCTTCTAATGCAGCAAATTCTGGAGGATGCTGATAAGAATATTTGACATCCCTCAACTTTCAATGGCTTTCATACTTGTAAAGAATCTCTTAGATTTTGATTGTATTGCAGTTAGTAATATTATCATTATAAAGAATAGTAATTGTTACTTGTTTAACAATTACTTACAATTCGACATTTACGATTGCATTGTCTATTTTTCAGTCAAGGAACCGAACTTTGCCTTCTTGCGATCTTTGTCTTTGATTGTTGCTTTGTAGGTTTCTTGGTAACTCATCATACATTAAAATACATTGGATTTTAATCTTTAGCTGATTGTCTTGTTGTATAATTGCTAATATATGACCAAATCTTTTCAATTCTCTAGATTTTCTATATATTACGAAATCTCCGGAGTAATACATTTTTTAAGCAATTGTGATAGATGCTTAATCAAATCGTGCTGATTCTTTCCAAATGTTCTCATGCCAAAGTTCTTTACTTTCTTTAACTTCTAGTCCCGGTCCAAAGTACATATTGCTAAATAATGAAGGATTATTTAAATGTTACATATAATATCAGTAATGGACAAATAATATGCTTTTCCAGTAGTTTTAGATGTTGACGGAGTCTTCTTGCTTGAAATGTTAATTTTGTGAGATTTTATTGGAAGTAAAGGCAACCTCTGTCTATACTTTCTAAATCGTCAGCTATTCGGTACAACATCTTCACTTTTAAACTGTAGATTTTGGATTATATCTATTAGTTCATCATATGCTTGGGTAGCTGGTAAAGAATTACTGTTAGTTATGTTATCGTTTATAAAGTTTTAAAAGAATCTAACTTACATATACAATGCTTTTGCATCCAAAAAAAAACAAAAATTCAGTAATATTCTTGAAATATGAGGCAAATTCACCAAAAGAATGTGCTATTTAGTCAATATTTAGGGGTTGATCAATAATTATATCTTCTTCGGGTTCCTCGCCTTTGCTTGTTCCCTCTCTATCATTTTTATTTTTGTCACTTTCATTAAACTCCGTCATTATTCTTTCATATTCACTTTTAAATTCTATATCTTCTTCACTCACTTTTATATAATCTTCCCTTATTTCTTTGTCTTCGTTCATAATATGATCATTTATAACAGTTGTATTTTCTAAAAGAATAAAAGAATAGAAATGTTGATAGAAAAA
>CAMKVN010001331.1:0-19231 GCA_946474995.1 Funneliformis geosporum | reverse complement strand
AAAAATACTTTTCCCTTCTACGTGTCCATCATCTAGGATTTGATCGTGAACCACTACACTAACTTGCAACTGAGTTCATCACTTAGAATATATAAATTCTCTAAATTTCCTAAGTTCTTAAACCTTTAAGTTCGTAAACTAAGTGAAGTAATTCCAAGGCATTCTGGATACCTGTAGGACGTAAGATTCCCTAAGGTTGTAAAGTCCGACGATAAGGAAGTTACTTACTGCAGCAAAAGAACTTAGATAAATTACGTGAAGTAATTAGAGAAGATTATTTCCCGGTGATAACGTAAAAGATAATCATATAAACATCTCGAATACAAAATCTTGTATATAAAGGATGTGCATATGAAAGGATGGAGGGTGGGCATTACTATCTAAGATAATGAAATTATGATTAGGATTATTAAGTAGATTCTTAGTAGAATTACTCTTACTAGTAAGCAAAAATATGAAGAAGTATTTTCCTAATACGGATGAGTAAATCATTCCATAAAAGAGTATTTCTTGCAAATGTTTTGATAATCATCAAATTGAGAGCTTAATAGGAACAGTAATATAAATAAAATCAAAATGAAGTATTAAAAATGATCATTACTTTATTAAGAATACTATGTATCAGACGAATTTTTGTGTATCGAACCTGATCAGGAAAAATAATTGCCAATGTTTTCTTTTCTTCGATAATAAATGTTTGTATTATTTTATTTAATTTGTATTTGATTTGTATTACTATGGTTTACTTTAAAAAGATAACGATAAAAAAATATTTATTTTCTATTGAATACACTTTTTTAGAACAATACGAAGATAACGAGTTTATGCAAACAGTTATCAATGACTTAAAGCAATTTTTTTTCTTTGCTACTTGTACTTACCATAATAAAAAAGAAAAATGTTTTGAAAAAAGTTGGGTTTTGAATCTTTCTTAAAAGACATTTGGAATTTCAAAGCATAGTTGGATTTTGTGTTAATAGATTAATTATTAATTTTTTCTAATAATAAAAAATTAGTTAATCGTCAAAAGAATAGAAGTTATTTTAATTATCATTTTAATTCTGAAATTCTTTTATGTAAAAACACTTATCTCAAACTTTTGGCATTTCAAATAAAATTCTAAAAACAATTAACAATCACCTAATAATTGAGGGGTTAACAAAGCGATAGTATGGAAATACAAAAAATTTACCTAAAGTAGACTAGAGTTTATAATTTTATTATTAATTATGTAAATATTCATGGACTTCTTTTATCAGACTATCATATGCAAACTGATTTTTTAGCAATTATTTTACTACCAACTGAAAAGAATTATACTAGTGTTTATGAAAATTTTGTTGCAATTAGATAGAGAATTAGATGATGGTGTTTCAATTATATCATATAAAAGTTTTGTTTGACTTTGGAAAAATCTTACACCATATATTAAATTTATAACATCTGATACAGATTTATGTGATACATATGAAGCACTAAAAAAGCATTCAATATGCAAAGAATATTGATAAAAAAATAAGATAGCATTGGATTTGAGCAATCATAAGAAAAAGCAGAAAAGGAGTGTTAATATTATAATAATAATATTATAACTAGTAATAGATCTAAAAAAACAGTTCATATTTGTTATGATTGGGTGTAATATGTTCCTGTTCCCTTTTCACCACAGTAAGCTAGATAAATTTATTTTAAAACAACATTTGCAGTACATATTTTTGATGTATATAATACAAAACAAAAGCAACATTCAAATTATATAATTGGTGAAGATGAGTTCCCATCTAGTTATGCAGAGAAAACAACTATTAATCTTGTATTTAATGCTTTGAGAAAATTTTATCAAGGAGAATAACATATAAAAGCTTGTGATAATTGTACAGCTCAAAATAAGAACAATCTCTTTATTTTTTTGGTCTTGGTTGACAATGATAGGAACGTATGAAATTATTGAAGTTAGTTTTATGATTTCAGAACATACCAAATTTTTGCCAGATGGATATTTTGGTAACATTAAAGCTCTTTTTCGAAAAACACAGATTAATACAGTGGATGATGTTGAATAAGTAGTAAAAAAAATCCACCAAAAATAGCTCTAATTATGCTATTCGTTATAATAAGGGAAGTGGGTGGTTGTATTACGATTTTGAATCATTTTTAAAACCCCATTTTAAAGAATTATCCGGTATTCAAAAATATCGGCATTTTTGGTTTAAAAAAAGTGAAAACAGGAAAAGTATTTGTTCAAAATGAGGTGGGAGGAGAATTTGGCTGTTTGATATTTTAAAGACAAACGCTTCGATTTTAGAGCTCCAATATCTAAATTTTTATCTAAACCTTTATCATTAACACGTCAAGAATATTTGTTCGAAAATTTGTTGATGAGCCATTTCGGGATATTACATGTCCTAAACCTGTGGTTAATAGAAATATTTGACAATTAGCCAATTTATTTTTGGCAAATACGAAATCATTTATAATGTATCATCTCCTCAAATATAAATACTACGATGTTCTTATTTTAAACTTGCCGATCCTTTTTAATAACAAAAATTTCGATTGAAATAACTCCAAGCTTTACATGGTTTAAAAATTAAATCTTATATAGTTAAGCGTGCTAAGTTTATATTGGAGCAAAAAAAATTTTTTTGACAGGGATAGTCCATGACCATGACCCATATGTAATCGCTATTCGTCACGAGGCCAAGTTCCATAATGCCGGTCAAAATCACATGAAGGTGAAATTTTGCTGATCTATGCCAAATTTAATACTTGAATTTCCATTATCGTTATTTTTTTTTTTTTGATTCGTTGAACTTCAAAAAATTTTTTTAAAATAATGTTGAAGAAAATGTATGTTTGTTTACATAATATGTCTTCTTATTTTGGTTCTTTGCTTTGATCCTAACTTGGTAATAAATAATTTTATCTTGTTGTAGCAAACCAAAGAATGCACGTTCAAAAAGAGAATTACAAAAACGGGAACCAAAAATTGAAGAAAACGTAAAGAAAGCGATATTTATTCGAAGTAGTTCGACAAGTCAAATTGTTAATGAAGCCTTATCGGACCTAGTGAGTCATAAAACTATTCCTTTACGTTCATTTGAATTGTAGTTCAATTATTTCTAAATCAAAATAAAATTTTTCCTTCCCTTTTCAAACTTTTCTACCTTTAACGAAAAAGTGTAAATTAAAAAAACCCGATGCGATAAATTTTACAAAGAAGAATAATATACATCCATTTGATGATGAAACTTCATTAAATTTTTTCTGTGAAAAAAATGATACCTCGTTATTTGTAGTTGGTTCTCATACAAAAAAACGTCCAAATAATTTAACTTTTATTAGAATGTTCGATGGTCAGATACTTGACATGATCGAAGTTGGTATTGAAAATGCTAAATCATTAAATGATTTCAAGGTGCGCAATTAAATATTATAAATATATATACATATATCTATCAATCAAGGACACTAATACCATATTATATATGTTCATCTAGACCTCAAAATGTGCTATAGGAATGAAACCATTATTCTTATTTAATGGTGATTTATTTGAAAATTCTCATGTACATAAAACCTTTAAAAATATATTATTAGATTTTTATCGTGGTCAATCCGTTAAACACATTAATTTATCAGGATTAGAACATATCATTTCTGTTACGGCTATTAATTCTACTTTGGAACAATCAAACGATCCAAAAGCCATGCCAGGATTAATTTATTTTAAAGTATATTCTATAAAGTTAAAAAAATCTGGTGAAAAAACTCCAAGAGTTGAATTAGAAGAAATGGGTCCAAGTTATGTTTTTAGAATTAGAAGATTTAAATTTGCCAATGATGATGTATACAAATTGGCTACAAAAGTCCCTAAAATCAACAAGGTATTTTTTATAATGTTCTTTTTTTTTAAGGGTTCCTCTTTTTTCTAATACGCATTTATTTATTTATTTTAGCCAAAGAAAATCAAGAATATCGATGTTAATGAAATGGGAGACAAGATTGGTCGTATTCACCTTGGTAAACAAGATTTAGGTAAATTACAAACAAGGAAAATGAAAGGGCTTAAGCGTGTTGCTGAGGATTACGAAGAAGAGTATATTGAAGAAATTCCTACAAGCAAAAAACAAAAAGTCTAAAAACACGTAAATTTAAATGGCCTTACATTAGAACATAAAAAAAAACCCATATTTTTATGAATATAATAAAACTGGCGGTAGGACAAGCCGCCATTATCATTAGGTTTAAGCTCTAATTTAATAATAAATCAGATAATACCCATTTGTTTTTTTAAGCGATAAAAGGAATCATGGCTTTACGATTCTTTGGGTAATCTTTAAATTCTTTACGATAACTCTTGTGTTTCTTCACCGCCCACAAGTACATTTGAGTAAACCCTACGGCAAGGAATAGCCAAGCTTAAAATTTTTTTTTCAAATTAGTAAAAATGTTATACATATAAAAGTCAAGTCTATTGATGAATTTTACCTGCAAAAGATTTGGTTAAAATACAAACGCTAAGCCATACGATTGTCTCGAATAAATAATTAGGACAGGATACCAAATTAAAACCATATCCGTAAGGGATCCTACGAACGCGAGTTCCCGGTGGACGAAGATTACGTAGAATAATATGGGTATAAAAATTAGAGATTTGTGCCCACTACCAAAAAAAAAAAAAAAGTTCCATGGTTATCAGATTTCTTTGATACGCGATCCATTGATGTATAGATGTTATGGAGAATAATAAATGACATACGACAAAAATTCCCACACAGGTCCAAATAAGCCAATCTTCGCGTTTACCATCAAGACTCCCAGTAGCATTCCAAGGACCATATACCCAATAAGCCAAGTTTACACCACTAAGCGCGTGATAATGGAATGAATTTTTGAATACATTTGTAAAAGGCATAGTGCCATGTGAGAAACGGTGCACGAATAAAGTTTCAATTTCGCGTTTTATGAAATGAGCCATAATCATATAGTACGCGATTCTAATCAAGTAATTAACGAAAAAAATGCATTTTTTAAGTAAAAAAAGTTGGAATTTAAGGAATCATCAAATGTAATTTTAATTACTCACGTTTGCATCTTACTGTGCTCAAAGTCTTTACCATAAATTTGAGAATTGAAATAATAAAATATCGGATGAACTGCGATAGGTCCAAAGTATTCGATACAAAATACGGTTCTCCAACTGATTTGTGGACCTTTATTATTAAGCTTTTGATTAAAAAAAAAAAAGAATTTATCAAAATAATAAATCAATTTTAAGAATTTATTTACCCAAGTCTTTAAACGAAATGGTATCTCCATCTTTAACATCAAATTCCTTTAGAGTTTTCCCTTCCTGTAGAACCGATTGGTTAATAGTCAGGCGTTGACGGTCAGGATAATATTTTGATACATTTTTATATATGGCTTGTTTAAGTTGGTCAACAGTTGCGTCAGCTGGTAAGTCAATAGTTAAAGGAAATTTTTGGGAATTCCCAGATCGAGAATTTATGGTTATCTGCATTACGTCTTTTTAAATTCGTTTGAAGGAGGAAAAAATTAACACACGTTCATAAAAAAGGTAATATTGATAAGTCAAATTTCATTATTTTTATTTAAATTTTTTTTTTTAAAAAAAATTAAAGGATTGATAAAAAGGAATGCTTGTTAATCCAACCCTTTTTTTCTCTCTTATTAGTTGGCATCTCGTGAAAAAAGAAAAAGTTAATGATAGATTATCACATGACTAGCCAATTAGAATGCACAATGATTTGAACAATTTAATATATAGGGGGTTTTGCTCATTTTCAACGAAAAAAAAATTGGGTTATTAAATATGGTAATATTCTAGTCTAAAAGTTACGTTTTAGAAAGCTAAAATTTGCTAAATTGTTCCCCCTTTTGCTTTAGGTTAATTTATCTCTTTACACAACAACTGCAGTAATACTTCTTGATAGTGAGGGTAATAGAATACTTGGAAAATATTATGATAGTAAAAACTTATATCCTACCAACAAAGAACAAAAGGTTTTCGAAAAGGGATTATTTGAAAAAACCAGAAGAGCAAATGGTAAACTTTCGCTAATTATGCTTAATTATTCGGGAAAAAAAAAGAAATTTTCCTAACCCCTTTTCATTTAAATGTTGATAGGTGAAATCATTCTTTATGATAATCAAGTAGTTCTTTATCGAAATAGTATTGACGTCTTTTTTTATGTCGTTGGATCAGTAGAGGAAAATGAACTTGTATTGAACAGTATCCTGAATGCATTTTATGATTCTGTATCAAGTTTATTGAGGTAAAGTATTAAACATCCATCAAATAACAATAATTCATCGAAAGATTTCTAAATCTTATTATTTGAATAGACATCAAGTCGAGAAAAGAACACTTGTCGATAATCTCGATCTAGTAGTTCTCGCCTTGGATGAGACAATAGACGATGGGTGAGCTTTTTTTTATCTTGATTTTTCTTAACGTTAAAAGAAATTTAACGTTTTTTTTTTTTAGAATTGTTTTGGAAACTGATTCGAGTGTAATTGTTTCTCGAGTATCTCGTCCTCGCACTGATACTACAGACATCCCTATTACGGAACAAACTTTAATTCAAGCATATCATACTGCAAGAGAAAGAGTCACCGAGCGATTGTTAAGAGGATAATATAATATCGATTTAAAATAATGAGATAATAATTTATTTTTTTTATCAATCCAAATTTTGGACTAATGGAAGCTGTATTGATGTCCTTTTACCACGATGTTATATACCTCTGTATAAAATAAAAGTCAATTTCTTAGATAGTTCAATAATAATAAAAAAAAATAACACCAACTTATGAATAATTAACACACCTTGCTTTCATTTGTAAAATTAATTGTACTTTTTTCTTTACGGCATCCCTAAATTTCTTTTGTTCAAATTCCCATTTAACACGTTGCCTTCTTAGAAAAGGTTTTTCATAATATCGATTTCTTTTAACTTGATATCGAATTTTATTTAAACTTAGTATGGCCCATAATTTTCTATATCCAGCCATGGCATTATTTCCTACTTTCACAGTACGACCCGCTGTAGTACTTTTATCATCATCCTTTGCCGAAGCGATCTGTTGAACTTTACTGTGCATAAAAATTGGTGCTCTTTCAAACGGCGTCGGGATTTGTTGTGATCTTTTAGTATGCTTGTAACGAAGGAAAAGTAAAGTCGAAGGACGTGATGTAATGATAAAGTTTAATAATTTATTGTTTAATGAGAACATATCTTTCCCTGTCGAATTGCGAAAACCTGATTAATTAATACTCGGAGTTTTTTTTTTTAAGTTTTGGCCGATCATTCGGACATTTGGTTTTAAATCATTTCGGCTAGCCAAAATTGATTGGTTGAAAACATTTCGGTAACTCACAAGATACAGATGAAACCTGCTTTCGCTTATAATGTCATTAAAGTTCGAAAAAATAATTGTTAGATCAAATAATAAACTGTCTCCACATTTTAAGAATCTCTAAAGCTACTTTTCTTGGTTGATAAAGAAAAATTTTTTTCTTTCTTAATATAGATTTTTTTTTTAAAAAAAAAAAAGGATTTAATTACATGGATCAGTGAAGTATTGGTAAAGAGATTTATAATTAAATTTCAATAGTCTACATAAGTGTCAGATGAAAGCCGAGTTATTCTTTCGTATATGGAAAAGTAAATTTAATTCATTGTAACTTAATTAACTCGTAACTTTAAGTCGAATGATAAGGATATGAGCTCATATCACGAACCATCACGTTATTACTGAAGAACCAATGAATGCCGAATTCGTATCCGATGACTTATCAGAAATGACGTAACTTATCAATGATCTTCCCAAATTAAGAAAAAAATAATATTTTCTTTAATAAAACAAACAAGACATAATTATAGAATTCACATTTGAATGATTCTTTTACCATTTTTTTAATCTAATATTGATATGTTTTTTTTTTTTTAAAAAACAAAAAAGCATTAACTTTAAAAAGGAAATGGTGGAAAGTAAGCCCGATGTGGTCGAAACTTCATTTACAAACAACGAAGAAAATGGTATCAAATACGAACCAAATCCAGGAAAAATATTGCGTCTGAGAGTTGCGAATAAATAAAAGGTGCAAGATATTTTATTGTTTCAATAAAAACAAAACGATCATGATGTGAATTAAAAAATTTCAAATGAATGAATTGATAAATTAAATTATAATTTCAATTGTAAGAGAAGCAAAAATTCAAACGTTATAGATTTGTTTATCTGTTATTATTTGCTGCGGTACTTAATTCCCATCTCTTATTCTTTTGCAATCATTGTAATCATGCTCTTCAAAATACCATTTGAATCCGGTAGCACCATGTAAATCGAAACACTTATTTTCATTATATCCACCACGGATTTTTTCTGCTGTTGAAGTTTCATCCATACTAGCATGAACCCAATATGTCGTAGAATTATCTAATGTATTCAAGGTTCCAATTCTGTTCTTTCCATTGGAACCGTTACAGTAGAACTGATACCATTTGTAAGGAGGATCAATATTTGGAGGTATGTAAGTTATGAAATTCCTGTGGTCATCCTCCATCCAAATATTACAAATTTGTCTATCTGTGCCCAGGTAAAAAAAATTCAAAGGTTAAGGGGTACTCAATGTTTATTCTCGATAAATGAGGTTTCCTTACCGGATCCAAGATGTAACATGGTTAGAACCTCATATCCTAAATATGATGGATTCAATTAAATAGAATCCAAGTTGATCCAATAAAGAATTACAACATATTCAAGAACTTTACCTTGGACTTGTACAAAAGTCACGATATTCATTAAGCTACAGATAGATGATAACGATGACGATTGGATGTTTCATGGTGAATATTGTTTCAAGTTAAATTGTCAAAAAATCAAGAAGAGGGTGTATTTATATAGGAAATTGGAAATGTGTATCCTAGAGTACAAGTAGTGTGTATTTTATATTATCGAAAATAAAAAATATTTATATTATGATTTAATTATGGCATTACCAAGTTAAGAACGCAAGTTCATGATATAATGTAAAATCTATCATAATGATAAACCCAAAATAATGCGATTTACATTAGGATCCTTCGGATATGAAGTTGAAAAAGTCGAAACTATTTTAAATAGAATCTAAATTAGCAAATGAATTCATGCGTTTTAACATTGTGAAAATTTTTTGCTCATTAGATATATTATATTTTATATAATTCATATTTTTAATATATTGCAAGAAATTTATACAAGTTTTCTATGGGAGAATGCTTCTTAGCTATCGCAATTTGATAAATTTATTTTATATAATAATATGATTTTTAAAGCAAAAAATGTCCAGAATTAACATTAATCCGAAAAAAAATTTTTTTTTTTCGGAATAATTCAAGATAATTGTTCTTCTCTATAGTTTTTCATAGGGTCAATGTTGTCATTTTTTTTTTAATACGATTTTATTCGAATTTTATTCGAATTTCTTTTTTTTCTTGTCCAAAAAAAAAGAGCTTATAGGTTTTATTTCCAGGTATCTCTTATGAGTTTCTTTAACGTTGACGTGCCAAAAATTTTGCTATACCCAGTAACTTCATATTTCTGCAAACTATATGTTATGTGTTCGGGAGTAGTGAATCTTTTATAAATTGAAGGACTATATTTTTGCGCTTTGTTACACAAGACGTTCAGTTAATTTGCAGATCGTGTATATATATAGGGATAAATTTTAGCCCCTGCCTATTGTTTAATTTATCTAATAATTGATAAATGTCTTTTTTAATTTTGTCATTCATCTTACATAGAACGTTCACATGAGATTAAAAAAAATCTAATACTTATCGTTAACGTTCCATCCATCCATCCATTCATTCAATAATTTATTCTTCGCGTCATTATTTAACAAAATTATCCTTATTTATTTTATTGAAAAACATTCTAGACATTCGTTTTTTTATATAAATTATACTATCAACAATCAATTATCGAAACAGATTTTTATTTCAATCTATAAAGGAATGTTTATGTACATTTTGATTTAACAAGAAGGTTTAATAATTAATCAGTTTTTGAATTATTTCATCATCATAGATTTTTATATATCAATAAATCCATCCCTCTCAAAAAAAATATATATAGTATATATTTTCTGCCAAGTTTTCTTTTTTTAATAAAAAATAAAATAAATATGATATTATATGAAATAAATGAATTATAAATCATACCGCATGTCCCTTTTACATTACTTGATTCCTTTACCCTATCAATATAATGTATTTACTTCATAAAAAATGAAGGGTCAAATAAAATAAGATTCAATATATACATATATACTTTACTTATAGATCAAAATGTATAGAAATGATGACAGATGATGGTTGGGTTCAATTTCGGTTCTTCTCCTCTTCAAACTATATGACATCGATTCGATAATGATTGGAATATTGGCCATAAAAGGATATTCCTTATTGAGCTAGATAATCAATGAAATCCTCCATATACATACAGTATAAATACTGAATACTGATCGATA
This sequence comes from Funneliformis geosporum, assembly GCA_946474995.1. Taxonomy (NCBI): domain Eukaryota; kingdom Fungi; phylum Glomeromycota; class Glomeromycetes; order Glomerales; family Glomeraceae; genus Funneliformis; species Funneliformis geosporum. Next base: position 8,691 of record CAMKVN010001331.1, on the reverse strand, counting down.
ATTAATTTATTTTTTTTAATTTTTACTTTTGTAACAAAGCACATCTTTTAATGTCAAAGTCATTACCTATAATAACGGTTAATAATAATCATGTTGACACCACTAATACAAAATACAAGTCACCTTCAAAAGCCCGTCATACTGCAAAATACCCTGGTAAAAAGAAGAGACCTGAACGAAAATTAACGGCCAGATTACTGAATAGTGGTGGATCTAGTGCAGATGAATATGGTAAGACTTGGACTCTTTTACTATTCCTATTTGACCTTGGTTCGATGAATTTCACGCTAACAAGTAAAAATTTTTTTATGTTTGTCACTGCCTTGTATGTACGCACAAAAAAAAAATAACGCGACTTATGATGTGATTATTTTATGAATAATTTTATTTGTTCAGATATTACACCACATAATGATTTAATGAATCAAAATCAAAACATACCGATATATCTCTCACCAGCGGAATCTACCTCTTCTACCCCTTCAACCTTAACATCAACACCTCGATACCTTCTATTAAGTAATAATAACGCATCAATGCCTGATCTTTCAACACATTCATCAACGCGAAGTAACAAGAATCATGGCAATATCAATTCTTTTGGACGTTTAAAAAAATTACAATCAAGAAAATCAAGGAGTAGAAATTTAACGACACCACTAAAAAACGATAATAATAATAATAATGACGGATATTTTAGTGAAGACGGTATTTTATTCCCGGTGGTTCATAAATTTAAATTTCCCTCTTCAAAAAGAAGATCAACGAGAACATTGTCATCATCTGTTAAACCTTCTACCAAAAGTGTTACTAATGCGTCAACCCCAATGATATTTCGTAGAAGGCGTAAACTTAATAAATCATTGAAAAAGAAAAAACAAAAATCTTTTAATATAAAATCACCATTTTTTGCATTTTATCTACAATCATCATCAAATAATAATAAATCGAATTTATTACAATCTTTTCAATCATTTCCTTATGAACAAATGACTAGTATAATACCAAAATCTCCTTCTTTATCTTCTAATGCTTTCGATGATAGACTTTCCATAAAGATGAATTTGGAAAGTGTTCAAAAATTTATTGATTTACCATTACTTTTTGTTTTTGAAAATTTAACGATAAAGAATGATATTTATGATTTTTTACTTTTAAAAATCGAAAACTTTATTCTATACTATCATATCATTGATGATAATGATAAAGACGATCAAACTTGGTGTATAGAACGTTTCGGATGTCGTAGTAATGATGAAGTTATTAGTGATATTGAGGGAGTAAGAGAATATTTTGATGGAGAAAGAGTAGTGAATAAAAATAAAAAGGATTTTAAATCATTTAAAGATGATGTGTTTGTTAAGTTTAAAGATGTTGAATATAAAGAACTTTGTTCTGTTGATGAAATATTATTTGAAGGAGATATACATAAGATAACAAGGAATGAATCTGGTTAGTAAAACGTATTTTTCTTTTCTGGGATCAAAAGTTTATTTTATCCATGATTTTTAATGGGTGGGTCGCGATTATTTAATACGTCAAAAACAATATATATATTGTTATGTTATGATCCATAGACGCAAATCTAAATATACTTGAGATTCAAGCGAAAAAAGAAATTTTAAAACTTGGAACTTATTCCTTGGATGAAAAAAGAAGGTTTTTAAATACCATACGCTTCTTCACTGATACAAAAAAATATTCCGGTAATTTTTTTTCTTAACCAGGAAATTCCATATATATAATTTTTTTCTTTGACATTCATCGCGGTTTCAATTTTATTTACGTTGAATCATGTAGAGATGTTGAAATATTATTCGAGAGAACCATTGCCCATAATTACGGTGCAATCATCAGGTTCTGAACCGGATGAAGATGAGGAAGTTGATAGTGATGAAGAAGAAATTGATCCCATGGATGCTATTGAATTAATTGAAGAATTAGTAAATAGTTGTAATCAATATGAAGGCAAAATTTTTACTTTACGCGTAAGTTTAATTTTTTATTTCAAATTTGAACCTTTTTAACTTTTTTTTTTTAAAAAAAAAAAAAAAGAAAAAGAAAAGGGAATAGACGTATTCATCATTCGATAAATAATAGGATACAATTGTACACAAATCAAGGGAACTTGATTCAAGTATACGTAAATTTCGAGAGTTGGACAAACTTGCAAAGGTGAGGAAGAGGAGGTTAAGAGTTGAAACAGGGATGATTCTTTAATAATATTCGAATTTTTATTTTTTTTAAAAAAAAATCGAAAATTATTTCTTTTAATTAGGAAATGGATGAAAGCATTTCGGTGACTAGATCCAGATCAACAAAAGAAATGGAAGAAACTATTAATATGGCGGATCAAACTACTCGAGGAATAGCGAATAAATTAACTTATATTCGAACAAGGATTCGTGATAAAAATGAAAGGTTAAAGCAACATCAACAACTTGTACGTACTTTTCAAATTGGTTGTTCCATCTTTACGGCTTTCGTTTAATACAATTGCTCGCTTACGTATGTTTATTGAATCTTTATGATTTCTTTTTTTTTTTTTTTTAAGTTGACAACTTTGAAAAATCAAGTTGAATTAGAAAAAAGATCATCTAATATTCCTGCTATATATAGAATTGTTTTAGGAGGTATGATTAAGATTCTTTTGGGAATTTCTCGGTTTTTTTCATATAATTGATCTTTTCATTTTCTACTTAGTTTTTACCTTAACTATTATAAGTGTTGCAGTACTTGCGGTTAAAAGGTGGTGTTTAGTAACAACTCCATAAGGATTAATAATATTTTAGGTTGTAATTTTATTAATAATGATTATCAAATTACAATTAAAATTTAAAAGCAGATAATATATATGTGTGTTTTTCATTTAATAAATTTCATTGACGCTTTAAATACAATAGATAAGTACTTTGTAATAAACTTTCTTAGCACTACGCATTGAATAATAATTTAAATATAAAAAAACATAAGCTATGATATTATTTTATTATATATAAAAATTTTTAAAAAAAATTAATAATACAACTTTCTGAAGGAATTTATTTGCCGAGTTGCTTAATATTGCAAAACGCATATGATATGTAATATTTGAAATTCCACATTAATACTATGTTTAATAATCAGATGATGAAGGCTAAAGTGAACCTTCGTAGCGGTTATGAAAAAAAAATGAGGGAAAAAAAAAAAATTTTTTAATAATTTTTTTTTCTAATATGTACACATTCGCCCAAAGGACTTTTTTAAAAAAATTTCTTTAAGAGGACGTTACGTCTAAGTAATTAAAGATATTTAAAAAATTAACTCGTAAAATAAATGGCTATGTATTTGAGCAGCTTAGTCGTTGCTTTCGTCCCAGGAAGTACTCCAGGCGTGATAAAGAATATTTGGAAGCTGAAGGATATCCATCCTCCTCTTATGCCCATTACGTAATTTTCTAAATTGCTGGCTTACAATGTAACTTCTTGCAACTCCTTCTGGAGAAACAAAGTCAACCGCGGCTTTGACACAGCTTGTGTAGTTGCAGACTTGATGTGCACATCCTGCAGGAATAAAAACGGCATCGCCAGGGTTTTGTAACACTCTGATAATAAATGATGTTAGTCACAAAAAAATCTCTCTCAGATAGACAACATAAATAAGGAAGTTTATTATTATTAACCTCCATCCTGTAACTCCTTCTTCCGCCGTCAATCGTTCTCTCAATTCTTTGTCCAAATAAAAAAATTGATCATGTATTGGATGGCAAATAGACAATCCTCGTTCTTTGGCAATTTTTCTTAAGAATCTTCTTATTCTTGGAAGTTCGGCTGAATGGTACAAATCCCATACCGCTGCTGCTGGTTTATCCCGCTCGTTTTCCAGGCGTTTTTCAACTATTGGAGCATATTCCATCAAATTAACTGCATCTGTTATATCAAGGTGAAGGTTCGTGGTACCTTTACCACCTATATCTTCTTCAGAACCATAAGCATTGTACATCTTTGGACCAAGATCAGTACGATTGATCTCTAATGGTAATCTGTGAGCTAAATTCAGGGCACCGCCACGAGTCGTATATTCTTTAAATGGCAAACTATTAGAGAAGTCTTTATAATGTTCTGGAAACGTCTCTGCGAAATCATCTTTTGGTGGCCAGTCCTTATAACACAAATAGATAAATATATGGCCACTAATATAATAATTTAAATTTTAAAACAAATTCGAATAATACATTAAATATACCTTTAATTTTAAGCAGGGATGGTTTCCAAAATAATTTATGAATCGCTCGTTAAAATCTTCAAAACCTTTAAAGAATGTGTTGACATCCATTTTATATTCGACATTCTCTTTGACATCAATTACTGTACACTCATGTTCCCCGTAATGCTCAATAAAGTATTGTGGTTTCCAAATATCCTCACTTAATTTATCTACGCCTTTGATCACGAAAGGGTATCCTTTCCTCCAAAGGTCTCTAAAAATTTCTTCAGTCATTTCGTTAGCTTCATATTCAGTCTTTTTATGCTCGTTATGTATTCGGGTGGAAATATTGTTTTCATATATAGTCTTATTAGACCTGTTATGCTCGTCATGTCCTTGGGTGAGAATATTGTTATCATCAGTCTTATTATGTTCGTCATGTCCTTGGGTGAGAATATTGTTATCATCAGTCTTATTATGTTCGTCATGTCCTTGGGCGGGAATATTGTTATCATCAGTCTTATTATGTTCGTCATGTCCTTGGGCGGGAATATTGTTATCATCAGTCTTATTATGTTCGTCATGTCCTTGGGTGGGAATATTTTTATCATCAGTCTTAATATGTTCGTCATGTCCTTGGGCGGGAATATTTTTATCATCAATCTTATTATGCTCGTCATGTCCTTGGGCGGGAATATTTTTATCATCAGTCTTATTATGCTCGTCATTTCCTTGGGCGGGAATATTGTTATCTGCGGCAGAAACCTGTGCATTAAGTGTTCGAATTTTTCGCGGAGTTCTCTGGCGGCGTTGAGAAGCGGCTCTTGAGCTTTCTATGACGGATTCATCGTCGGACAATTCACCGTCGTCTAAATCTATACTATCGTCATCGTCGAGAATCATCTGATTACATTGATCAATGAGACGAAGAATTTCTTCTTTTTTATAATGATACATTGGTACCAGCTGTTCTTTATAATGATGCCTCTTATGAGAACATTTTCCAGTTTCATTCGAAAATTCATAGACATTGTTCCATTCCTCATGACAGGAAAGGCAATATTCCCTTCCACAAACACAGCACATCCAATATCCGCTAAATATTGTTGTTTGGCAACCGTCGCACAATTGACAGATGTTGCGACCTGGTATTTTGCGGAATTTAGCCACTTTAAAATGTGAAATTTCTTTTTGAAGGAACTTAATGAACGTTGGTGCGATCAAATCTATATTAAGAAGAAAAGTTACATGTTGAATATTTTTTTTTTAGCAAAATATTTTATGCAATGATAATAAATTTTCGATGTTTACTTGCCAAGAATGCGAACGTTCTTAACTTCGTCATCGTTTACTTCTGCCTCATAAGTTGAGGCCGGTTCGGGGTCCGTCATTGAAATAAAGTCAGGGCCGTATATTAACCTATCTTCCTTTTTCTGCTCGAAAACTCGTATACCGTTGAATCTGCATACGTCTGTTTGCTTGGCTAAGCCTAATTGACCATAAGAAAACAACTTAATTAATGAAATAATTGATATTAGATAACTAACCATAATTTCTATTAATACTTACATGCAGTACATTTTTCAAAACTTTTGTATTTTACTGAGAAACAGCGTCCTTGTTGAACGTGCTTTTTACCATGCACTGAACGGACCGTAATTAAATCGGCCTTCATGACCGCGGATAATTTCTTCTGTCGATGTTCAGTCTCATCATATTTACCTTTGAGGTTCAGATTGCGCATAGAACCCGTGAACTCTGAAACCTTCATTTTTTTTGGTTGCTCGACGGGTACGTCAAAAGCTTTTCTCTTATCACCAGTTGTTGTAGGCTCTTTGTTTCTTGCGGTTTTCTTTGACTTTACCCTTCTTTTTCGTTTTTTAGAAATGGACTGAGCAGGAGTGTAAAATTTTGTTGCCTTCCTTGTTCGACGCGGTCTTTTTGAAATTTCTAAAGTATCAGCTACAGCTATATCAGGCTGAGTCTTGTTAGTGGTGTCGATTTCTTGTTCACTTTGGTCAGACATATTTACTGATATTGAGGAAAAAAAGCATTTTAATAAATAGGTAAGGTAAAAGTTATATATATACGAGTTAATTAAAATTTCAAGACAAATTATGAAAAATTCATAACATTAAATCATATTTCATAACTATTTAATTCGTTTGAAGGCAGAATATAAATATCAAATACGTTTTGACACGTATTTTTTTTAAATAACCTTTAAAATGTACTTTCAAAGCTTTCGCGATAAAGGAAGCTTCCCTCTTCACCTTTTCTTTTACCAAAAAAACCGATGTCGTAAATGTTTTATAAAAAATTTGAAAGTAAGATAAATTTATAGCTTGGAGGGATTTGTGAAAAAGCGTATGGAAAGTGGAAGATAGAGTAGAGTGGTTTTTTATCTCGAAATTGTCTGTGTCCGTTGTTAACTAAATTTAGAAACTTTCATGATCACGTTATACAATTTATCCAACCATAACTTTCAATTTTCCGAACACATTTCTCGTAGAGGAAAATGATTTCGTGACAGAAACGGATTTGACCTTTTTTTTTTTCATTTGCCACGTAATAAGAAGAAGCCATCATTAAAGTTTACATTAATGTATAAAAAGCTATATGGGCTGTGGTTTTTAGAAACAGAAATCAAGTAACGCCTACATTAAAACCTATCATTACTAACAGAACCCCACATTAACCAAAGTTTAAATTAGGGAATAGGCTCCCGTAAGAGAATATTACGAGCACCATTTATATCTCTATCAAGATTCATTTTACATGGGTACAGCAAAATTCCTTGAATCCGCCTAGTCTTCTGTACAAATTACCATGGATATTCACGTGCTTATGGATCAAATGCTGTCGAAAGCGAAAATGTGACCATGTACACATGGCTCGAGTCTAATCGCTTATATATATATAATAAGTAACTCTTGATAAAAAATTGTTATAATTAATTTTATGAATAACTTTTAAAAGAAATATGAACTTTGAAATCGACAATTTTTATGAGACCACTAAGGTAGGACCTGGTCCTTAGAACCAGATCCTAAATTTCAAAAATTAAGATTCTGGATTTCCGCATAAGTTTAATATATATTTTTAATAAATATTCAATTAATACATTGTTTTTAAAAAGTAAAATATACTGCCAGCAAAATAAAATTCTTCTCTAGAACTAGCAAATTTATTGGGACTTTTAGGACCATTTAGGATCATTTAACATCCCTATTAATAATAAATATTGCCTCTGACTTTTGGGATAGATTTATTTTAATAAAAAATAATAAATTTTATTTTTTATAATAAATGTTACATTCAATTTTTTGAATAAACTTATTATAATAAAAAATAATAATTTTTTATTTTTTTAAATAATAACTGTTATCTTTAACTTTTAAAACAGATTTTTTTATTTTAAATCTGACAAATCAAATTTGAATTCAAATCTGAATCCAATGAATTAAATCTAAATCTAAACCTATTAAATTGAATTAAATCTGAATTTGAATCTGATAAATCAAATTAAATCTAAATTTAAAACTAAAGCTGATTTGAATTTAATAATCTGATTTATATTTTCTAAAATTACCAATTTTTATATTTTTACAAGACTTTTATGAATTGTTGAATTTTAAAGTTATTTTAAATAAAAATTCAAACAACTCAAAAACTTATCAAGCCTAACTTTTATTTTATTATCAATTATGATAATTTCTTTTATTTCATTAAAATGTATTTGCATTTATAATAAAAATTTAAAAAACTTTTATATAGATGTGGTAATTTTATTAATCTTGTTATTTATCAAGAATAGAACATTAAACAGATCAGATCAGATCAGATAATTGATTTAATTTAATCTGATAAAATCAGATCAAATCAAATATAAAATTGATCATTAAATATATATTTAAACTAATCTGATCTAATCTGTATATTATATGATTTCAAATCATATCATATCAGATTAATTATATGGAATCTTTATAATAGAAAGGGAGAAACTGCCAGAAAAAATTAAATTTACTTTTATATACCAAATATAATTTTTAGGCTGAAATATGTTCAAATTTAACATTAATTAATTTTTTATTTTTCCAGCAGTTTTCTTTCTTTCTATTATAAAAACCTCATATATAAATTAATCTGATCTATCTAAAAAATTAAATGTTTTGCTTTAGTTTTATAGTATTTATTTTAAATAAAAATAATTTAATTTAATTATAAAGTAATAAATTTATTATAAAATTAAACAATTATTAATTTTAATTTTATATAATATTTTTTTTTAAAAAAATATAAAAAACAATAATATATTTTTATATTAAAAATAAAAAAAGGTTGCTAATTTAATAATATCTTTTTTAAAAAATCCCTATTATTTAGAAGGTTTGCTAGGAAAATAGGCTCTGAGCATTTTTTATTTAAATTTTAATTTTATTGCATTTTAATCTAATATTATCAAAAATTAAAATGCAATAAAAATTAAAATTTTAATAAAAA
>CAMKVN010001330.1:0-19239 GCA_946474995.1 Funneliformis geosporum | reverse complement strand
TTTCTTCTTGTTCCAATAAATTACGCTAAATTAAAAAAATTTAATTAAACTAAGAATTATATAATCTTATTAAAATAATTTAAATATTTAATCATTTACCTTCTTTTTTTTCAAAAGTATATGCTTTTCCTAATATAAATAGAAAATTATATAAGAAGATAGAATAAGTTACTAAAATATTATAATAAATACGTATATTATGAGTAACAAGCAGCTCATTGCTGTTCAGATTAAGCTCTTTGCCCATTATAATCCTGCTACTACTAATAACTTACTTTCCAAACGCCCAAAATCTCTTGAGCTTCGTTACGTCGAATTCAGACTTGGAGTTTGCCACCAACCACTCGAAGATCTTTTAATTATACAATCCAGAACTTGTTTCAAATCCTTTTGTTCTGTTTTTGAACGATAATACTCTATTATATTTAAGCACTTAAGTCTTCGATTGAAGTGATAAAAAGCATTTATTGCGGGTGGTAAAAAAAAAAAAAAAATCCCAAATCAAATGTTCTAAGCATGAAGAATGCAAATTTCTATATTTGAGATAGATCACAAACGGTTAATTCTCGATATGGAAATTAATTTTCAAGACAACCTGAACACAAAATAATTATTGGTGCTTTTTTACACCTTTATTGTAAAGCAAATAAAATTCATTTCCTTTACCATACCGTTTACTATATGCCCTTTTTTACATATAGTGCAGATTTTCGTTTTTTACAAAGAAAAAAAATTTGAATCAAACTTTATTAATGATTTTTTCATATACATAGTTATCAGTATAGAGATTATGAAGTTGAGACGAAAATGAATATGATATTCTTTTAAAGACAAATCCATTCATCAAATTTGAAGAAAATATTTTGACTTATTATACATCGGTTTACTAATAGCCAAAGAACCTTTTGAATTTGTATTAATGCTATTCAGTCAAAAGACTTTGGTCACCACAATTGAAATAAGATTTATTCTTTTTTTGAGAATTTCAAAATTTGAAATAAAAATAGCCACTTTTAAATTAAAGTATTAGAAGTCAGAAATTTCACAAATAAAAAAATTCTTTGATCACATAAATATGGTGAAACCTGTTTCGGATTTAAGAAATTAGTTTCGACTGAAACACCAATTCCAAGAAATAATATACATTAAATGCAATTCTTGGAATCTTGGAATTCAAGAGTTGCACATGTGATGCATGTGGGACATTACAATTGTCGTCGGTTGCACACGTTTGAATCTTTTTACATTCAATTTTCATACCTTTCGGTTTGACAACAATATGTCAAATCACTCTTCAATAGAAACAACCAACAATAATGACACTTTTGTAGCACAGACAAATCTTACTAAGGGAGTTTTAACCGAGTTTCAAGAGTATGACCACAATAAAGATGTGACAAAGGACACACCTAATTCCAACGAAGGAAATTATCCAATTGCGAAATCCTCTGTAGTTTCCATCATTCCATCAATAATATGTACGATTGATGAAACAAACCCACCATCCTCTGGGCAAAATAATAACGGAGAGAATGCAATAGAAACTTCTGATAAAACCCCAAATTACTCGCACCATTGTGAATATGTTAAGCAAAAGCCGAACAAGCTTGTTCGTGCCGATCTACTTAAAGGTCAGAGGAATGCGGAGTTTAATAGGAAAGTTTATATATAAATAATTTGATTTATTTTGATTTAAAATTACTGCAAATATTTAAAATTTATTGACATAGAAATTTCAATTATTTTTAGTTTTGCAAATGATTCACAAAGCATGAACAAACACTGCGTTTCCTATAACAAGTATGGTAAGTTAAATTGATTATCTAAAATTATTCACAAAACTTTAGGTTAATCTTATTTATATGAAACAGGCCGTTGTAACGACGGTGATCGATGTCCTTATAAGCACGATCCAAATCGAGTTGAGGTTTGTAAAAAATGGCTCAAAGGAGATGATTGTTCTTCTGTCAAAAAATGTTTTCGTCAACATGTATTATCGGCCCATGTGATTCCACATTGCAGTCATTTTGCAAAGAGGATGTGCCTTAAAGGTAGTGAATGCCGTTATACACATGTAAAAGTCAGCAAGCGAGCAGGCTATTGTAAAGAATTCATGGTAGGTGGATTCTGCGAGTCAGGTGAAATTTGTCGAAGAAAACACGAATGGGAGAAGAATATATGCGCCCAAGAATGAAGAAAGATAATAAATAATAAACGAATTCGAGTGTAAATTATTGAATCATTTTTTTTTTTTTTGGTTTTGTTTAAATATTTATAGATTAATTTTTTTATTCTTTTTGGTTGGTGAATAAAAAAACATCGGTTTTCCTGAAATGGTTAGTTGAGTATCATTGTTATATTTTTCAAAGGAGAAAATGGCATTGCGAACCAAACTGTTGGTTCTATGATTTTGATTATACTTAAATGATTTTCTGTGTGACTCTTAACTATAATAATTGGTCTTTGGGTAAATTCTTACAATTAATAACAATCCAATCTCGATATAGTAAATTAACTAATGCAAGTATTCACGAAATATTTATTTATATTGGGGATTTTTGTTTTAAAAAAATTTCACATTTCAACATTTTTTTTTACATTTTTATTATTATTATTATTATTTGTTTTTTTTTGTTTTTTTTTTTTTTTAAAAAAAAGTCACTTCTATTTTCCTATTTTATAAGTAAAAAATGGCAGCACTTAAAGAAACTTACAAGACGGGTAAAACCGAAGAACCTGGTTCGAAGGACCTTTCAACAAAACCTAAAATAATAACAGCCAAAGTTTCCAACGTCCTTTCTGCGGCACGTATGTTTGAAACCTTAGCAGGTCCTTCCGTAAAGGACAAAAAATCAAAGTTTGAAAACAAAGGAACAACAAAAAACAATGAAACTTCAATAGGATCAAAATTTGAACGTAAAAACGTTAATAAAGGATTTGAGACAAATTCAAATAGATATAATAATAATAGTAATAATAATAATAATAATAATAATAATAATAATAATAATAATAATAATAATAATAATAATACTTCAACCTTTGAAAAAAAAAAACTTTTATTAAAAGATACTAATACTGCTAAAAACGCCTCTGAAAAAAAAATATCCACCTCTTCCTCCACCTCCACCTTCTCCACCTCTTCCACCACCACCTCCTTCTCCTCCACAACATCCTTCCCCATCATACCTGAAAAAAAAAGTCTTTCTCCAACCACCGATAAAATTAATTCCATTTATAATGATCCAAATAGAAAAGATTCTGCCATTGACCTGACGAAGAGTTCAGAACAAAGTTCAGAACAACCAATGCCTACTAGTTCTTCCGCCTCTGCTTTTGCAATGTTGGCTCGTATCTCTGCTTTAGAGGACGAACTTGTAACTGTGGGTAAGAATTTGGAAAAGAGGGAATCGGCCACACAGCCTGTACAGAATAGAGAAAGTCAAAGTCGACATGAAGCTGAAGATGAAATTATCAAAAGATCATCTTCTGATACAAAATCTTCAAGACAACTTTCAGATTATTTTTCAGAAGCAAGTACTCCTTCTACTTTTACAACCCATAATTCTAGTTCTTCTATTTCTCGTTCACGGGTACCATCGTGCGAAACAAATGATAGTGTAGATAATGCTGAAGTTCAATCGGATAAAAAATATAATGATGAGGATCTAGAGAAAGCAAGACAAGAATTAACAAGTGAACATTGGAGTGAATTAGAGAGAACGAGAAAAGAACTTTCTGAACAATTTAAAGAGAATGAAGAAAGGATTCGTATGGAATTAATTAAATCACATAGATATCAAAAAGAGGAACTAAAGAAAGCCTGTGATGCCGAAAGAGATAGAATAATTATAGAAAAAGAGAAATGTAATGTTTTAAAAGAGCAAGCTGAAAGAGAATTGATAGAATTAAAAGAATATTCTGAGAATGAAAAACGAACTATGAAGCAAGATCATGAGAGGGAAAAGGAATTATTAAGGGAAGAACATGAAAAACAGTCGAAAATTAATATTTCAAAATTACAAATCGAAAACGAATCTAAACTTAATGATTTAAGAAAACAAAACGAAATTGAAAAAAGAGAGTTGGAGAGTAGGTTAGAAACTGTCCAATCTGAAAAAGAACAGCTTTTAGAAGAAATAAAACAAACGGAGAACTCGGAAGCTAATTGGCTAAAATATAAAAAAGATACTGAAGCTTCTTTGAGTGAATGTAAAAAGCAACTTTTATTGCTTGGAGGTTCAGCAAAGCAAAAAGAGGAAACCGAGTTCAATCTAAATAAATTAGAGGAAGAACATTCGCGTACTCTTAAAGAATTACAAACACTTACTAGGGAAAAGGAAAATGCTGAAAATATGCTTGTTCAATATCAGCAAGAAAAAGAAAATGATATTCAAGAACTCAAAAATAAATTAGATAATAAAGAAAATGTAGTTTCGGCATCAGAAGAATTACATGGGAGACTAAGCGATGCAAACAATGAATTGTCTAATTTACGTCTCAAATTATCCGATCGTGATATGGAGGTTAATAAAATTAAAGAGAGTTATGAGAAATTGGAGAGTTTAATTTCGGAGAAAGAGGAACAGATTCAAAAACTGGAGAGTCAACTTGAGATTATTCGAAAAGAAGGAGACGAGAAGATTAAACAAAAAAATGAAGAGATTCTTGAATTGGAAGATTGTCACAAAAAAGACCGCGAAGAGGCGATTGCTACATTACGTGCAGATTTGACATCATCACATGAGCAAGCTCTTAAGAAACTTCAAGAACAGCTTGTTAAAGTAAATGAAGAAAGCGAGCGTTTCATGAGGCAAGAAATGGAAAAGGGTCGTTCTGATGAATTCGAATCAATACAGACACAATTGAAGGAAGAGCATGTAGCAAAAATTGCCGAATTAATGAATAAGAATGAAACACTTGAACGTAAACTTTTGGAAAATGTTACAGCTATAGAAGACTCCCGTCGTCGTCTTGAATCTGATTCAGAACTCAATACGAAATATAAGCAATATGTTGAAAAAAATCAGCAACTGTCGGATGATCTCATAAATTTACGCAAGAGAGTTGAAGAAATTGAACAAAAAAATGAGACTTTAGAAAAAGAAAAGGAGAAACTTAATTCAGAAACACAACAATTAACTTCAGAATTGGATAATGCTAAAGTAGAATTGCAACGCTTACATGAAGAGGGTTTAACAATGAAAGGTGAAGTTGAGGAACTAGAAGGAGAACGTAATAAGTTAGTGGGAGTTATATCTATTATGAAGGAAGAATGGGAGAAACAATATAGAAATTTAAAAGATGAATTTCAAAAATCACAAATGGAAAGGGCTACTTTACTTTCTCAAGTAACTGATTTACAGGCAGAAAATATTAACCTAAAATCATTATCAAGGGATTCTGAACATATATCCGAAAATTTACAAATTTCCAAGAAACAAAATGAAGCTTTCTCAAAAGCTTTGGAAGAACAAGCAAATGGAATGCAAACTTTAATGAAAGATATGGCTTCTGCTCGTGAGGAATGGCGACAAAAAGAAACAGACATTATTTCTCATTACGAGTCTGTTGAATCTGAATTAAAAATGAAAGGATCCGAGTTGGATATCATACGTTCCGAAAAACAAGCCATGGAACAAAAAATTATTGTTGTTAATAGGGAAAAGGAGGCAGCAAATATTAGAGTACGCGAATTGGAGTCTGAAAAAATAAAAATTGAAGGCGATTTGTCAAATATATCGAAAGAAAGTGGTGGAATATCAAGTCAGTTGACAGATGTAAAGAAACAGTTGGATAGGTTAAATGAACAAGTTAAAAATTCAATTCGATTAAAAGAAGAAAATGAGTCACGTATTCATCATCTTATTAAGGAAAAAGAAGAATTAGAAAATAAATTATCCAATGTTTCTGGTGTTCAAGGTGATGAACTTACAACAAAGCTAAATAAGATTGAAATTGAATACGAGAAGAAAGAAATGGAAATATGTCAATTGGAAACAGTCAAAAAACAATTGCAAACACGTATTGAAGGTCTTGAAGCATCAACAAATCGTCTTACAGCAAAATTGAAAGCAGTCGAATTAGATGCGGAACAAACTAGACAAAGTGCTGATAATCAAGTACGTGAACTTCAAAGTCGCCTTACTAATTCGCAGGTTGAAATTGAACAACTACATGATCAGGTTACAGAACTTCGACAAGAACTGATCGAAAAAGAACATATTGTAGAAACTCATAAAAGAAACTCTGCAAATAAGGAAGATGCAAATGCGAATGTTCGACTTTCTAATGCTACAACAACCATTATGACCCTTAATAAACAGATAGAGACATATAAAATGTCAAAAGAAGTTCTTGAGGGGCAAATCACGTCACTTAATAAGAAACTTTCGGAAGCCGATGATGAACAACACCATGCTGTACAGAATGCCGAGAAATCAATAGCGCAAGCTGAAAAAACCATATCCATGCTTCGTAATAAACTTGATATAATTCAAAAAGAACAGGTTCAAGAAAAAGATAAACTTAACCGCAGTCATCAAAATGCAATCAATTCTCTTAAAAAGCAACATGAGGAAGAATTTGAAAAACTTAGCAAGACAATGCAAATGCGTTTAGAGTCCATAGAAAAGCGACAGATCAATCATGTTGAAAAAGTTGATTCAAGCAAATTAATTGATTTGGAACGGAGACTTAGAGAATTGGAGAATACATTGAAAGAATCGCAATTAGATTGTGATCGATTAACAGAAAAACTTGCACAAGCTCAAGTGGGTCTTATGGAGGCAATAAATGATAAACAACAATTGTCACGTGAAAAACGAGAAGCTGACAAAAGGCTCAGGAATTTGGAATCTCAATATCAAGAGGTAATAAAACTAACGATTCTCATTGATTTTATCGTGAGCATAATTTTAACGTAATTTGTTGAATTTTTTTTTTATTAACAGGTTTTGCAAAAGAACATGGACTTAACTATTCAACTGAGTTCGATATAATTGATTTCCATCTTATAGCATGTTTTAGATCGAATTTTTCATTTTCATTTATCTTTCGTACCTTCTGTTATGACTTTGTAGAATATAAATCATTATCATTATCATTTCATTTCAATTTAATTTTTTTTGTAATTATTATTCTTGTAAAAAATATTTGGGTCGGCATAATACATCTTTTAATTGGGATCCTTTGATTATTTATCCTTTTTTTTTTTTATTAATTTCATTCGTTTCTTTAATTTAACATGACACATTAATTTATAGTGTACAATAAGAGCAAAATATTTTTAATATATATATATATATATTTGTATAAATTTATACTTTAAAAATAATTCATAGATACTAATATATAATATCAATCATACTTTAAAAAAATTTCATAGACAATCTTATTAAATAATAAATGAACTTTTTTTAAAAAATTTATATTAATTATTCAATTCCCCAAACCAGGTCTTCAACTTCTTCCCAATTTTTACATTCTCTAACATTAGGAAAATGACCAATTAAATACCTCACAGCTCCTTCAAATTCCCATAATAAAGTGTACCACATTGCTCTTCTTCTAAACATTCTCAACGATATTTTTTGTTTACCTTCGATTTCATCATTATATTTTTCTATGAATCCCTTCAACAATATTTTTGAACATCTTAATACTGAAATATAAATTGGTATCAAATCGAACAATGGATCACCACCATAAACTTGCGAATCACCAAAATCAATGATAGTTGTAGGTGTCCAATAACCCATTAGTTCATCATCATCATCTGAACAATTACCATGATGCTCTTTATGATCGTGGTCAAGGTTGTTTGAAGAACCTTCAGAAGGTAACACAGCACCTAAAATATTTTCGGCATTTAAATCACCATGTAATATTCCTGCTAGTGGTCCATCAAGTTCCGAATTATGAATTTCATACGATGAAGATGGTAAATATGAGGAAATTTGTGAAATTAAATGAAGTGGAAATATCAACCATCCAGAATGAACTTTCGATGCACGTGATATTTGAAGATTAATAAATTGATGAAATGGATGTTCAAATGCTGTTTCGTTCGTATGATCTGGAATAAAAGCGGATGGTAAACTGTGTAAAGCTAAAAGAATAAAATAATCGATTAAAAACTTATAATTTATAAAGCAAAAAAGATATATTTTATTGATATCTCGATGTACAGTACCATGAAGTATTTCAGCAGAAAAGTCGATCACTTCATTACTCGGACTCGAACCTCCTCTAGCAATAACTTCAGCGAGACTTATTCCGCCAATAGTGTCGGCTTCAAATACAATGTAAGGCCATCTATAATGTCTTTCAATGCTTTCATAAAATAAATAACCTGACCCTAAAATTTTCGAGAAATATCTTTTATATTTCTCGGGAATATGATCAGTAATTATAGAATAAATTTGAATTTCGCCGTTAAACGTTTTGACTCCATTAAATATATGAGAATAAAACTTTATTATTGTTGCAGAACTTCGGAAAACCTGGTAGGTTTTATAATAAAACGTTTAGTTTAAATTCATATTATCAAGTTAGATTTAATTCATTATAAATGAATATACATACTGGATTTTGTCCTTGTGAAATAACTTCTATAGGGACATTCTCATCTAACGAATATCTTCCCAATACATCAATTACTCTAGGGTGCCAAATTTTTAAATCTCGGAATCCTTCAAGAAAATCCAATCTGGAAGTAAATCCTTCCTCTTTTATAACCGGATCATCAGTTGTATCTGAAAATATAGAGACTTTACGCGCAATAAATGGTTCAAGATAAGGGTAAGTTTTTAGCATTTTTTCATGAAAAGTTTCCCACATCTGATTAAAAACATAACAAAAAAAGCAAATTATATTCTATTACTGAATATAAATGAAATGAACATTTTAAATAAAACTATATGAAATTGTTTTACATGCATTATGTTTGTCTTTTTCGCTAATCAAAGATTCACAAACATGTTCAAGATTATGAATATTGGCAAAGTTTTGAGTAACTGCAACAGTATCGTCAATATTAAGGACCTAGAACAGATCGTAATTAATTTTATATAGGGGAAAAAATGTCGATATTCAAAAAAATTATTACCATATGCCACCAACCACTATAAATCATCAACCAAGAAAAGAAGACTGTTAATATAAAGAAAGGCCTAAGTCATATACTTTCGCGTAATACTTGTTATATATTTGTGATTTACCTTGGAATGAAAATTATTTGCCTACAAAAACAAAATAAAAATATCGTTAAGAATAAAATTACTTCTCACAATTAACTTTGAGCTTCTAATAATAAATCTAACTAATTACCCAGGTTCTTGTATAATCTCGAGTGGTCGCATTTCTGGTGGTAGTTGAGGATAAACTTCAAGGAACCAAAATAAAGAAGTTGCAGAATCCTTTGCATTATCAAGTATATCAGTATTGTAAAGTGACTGATGGTTGTTAATGCCAGTTCGAGATACACTTAACCCTAAAATATATATTATAAATAAGAATTTTAGAAAATATACGTATTGGAAGAGCAATGGTATTAATTTGGTTCTTTTAATAATAATAATAATATACCTGGAGGAAAAATATGTGGTGGATATCTAATAATTCAGAATAATTCAAGAAAAAGTTAAATTATAAAATATATATCTATCAATTGAATTTAAACGTACAATGCCCAACGTTTTCTTCCTTCAATGGTTATATTCCAAGCTAATCAATATAAAAAATATGAATAAGCAAGGGTTAAGCGTAAGGAGAAATTTGAATTAAATAGATATTAACCTGACGTTCCAGCGGGATCAACATGCCAAGACGCGCCTAAAAAAAAGAACTTGCATTATTTGCACCGTAAGAATCAAGCTATATGAGAAGAAAGAATCAAATCTCACCTGACCTTGCAGGACCGATTATAATCCATCGATATGGTGGTCTTTTACCCGATAAAACAGAAAAAAAATCGTCTTGGAAATACTTTGGCACTTCGTATGCATCAGCCATTTCCGGTTCTTTATCAGCAAAGTTAGCGTCAAAAATATATAAAGGTGTTTCGTCATGTTGCGCACGTATGTATCGTATATATGATTCTAGGGACATCGGTAGATATCGATGTTTTCCTCCTCTTTCATTAGCTACTCGGAATATGGTCTTGCCATACTTTAACAATATTAATGTAAAGTTATGAATATAATTCAAACAAAAAAAAATATGATACAAACCTTTTTTAATAGGGTTTCCCATTTCCACTCAGTCCAAGCTTTCCACTTTTCAACACTATCATTTCTTATCAAAACAGGAACTGACTGTGCATCATATAAACTCTCGAATTTTTCATTTATCAATTCCATTTCATTTTCTGTAGAAATTTTCGAATCTGATGAAGTCTTTTGTGTCGGTACAAACTTGCCAAGAAACATATTACAACGACACCATTTTGCATATAGGTAATGACTCGTAATTTCTATTTAATCGTAATAAGTAATTTGTTGATTCAAAACACGACAGAGTAAAAATTTAAATGAAGTAATTCAATCGTGATATTTACCGGGGAAATGTAAAAGTCGACATAATGGATGTGCCCAAACCTTTTCCTCGTCAATTTCGTTCAACATGGTTGGAAATAAATAAGTAAGCAGCCAAGTTCCACGATACATAAAGTTATGCATGACACCATGGTCACTACCCCATTTATCCAAGCAATGCTTTTTCCAGAGCTGATCATCGCGCGAAAATACGTAAAAAAACCGGGATACTCTAGCGCAATGAGCTAAATCCTTGTTAAATATGAAATAAAAATAAACTTTATTAAATATAACATTATATTTTTTATGAAATCTTAAAACATACAAACCTGATCGGATAATTTGGCCAAAACATGTTCTGAAAATATATCATCCGGAATAACATGAAGAGTTCCCAAACCTCTGATTCGAGGATCATTCAATTGCGTCATTACAACCCAACCTATAATATTAAGGGCAATATTATCAGTAAATAAGGTTTTCAAAAAAAAAATAAAAAAATAAACTTGCCAATATGGTCTGAATATTATATCACCAATCTATGATATTATTGTTCAAAAAAAAAAAAAAAAAAAAAAGGATCATTAAAATTAAATGAAATTTTCATTATCTATTAAAAAAAAAATTTCTCTGTTCTTCAGAAAAATAGTTGTTCACATATCACAACATCCTCGCATATTGACATTAGGCATATGTCGCATAAGGTGGTATTCGAACGCAAATTACCGAAATATGGAATCATCATACGAAACATTATTATCAAACGAAAATTATAAATAATTCAACTTACTTTTTAAAAAGAATGAAGTATGTAATGATGATGATGATTATCAAATATCAAAAATGTAATTTTATATGAAATTAAAAATTATGATTAAATTGAGTAACTCCTCCATGTGACTTTTGGCCGGTTTTGCGGGATTTTCATCATTATAAATATTAAATTCGTAAAACTAATTAATTTGGCATAACCATCCATACCTTTTCAAAATTTGAAATTCCCTGATCTCAAAAATGACGACAATTGAAATGGTCAAAAAAGAATTTGAAGAGACAAAGAAGAAATTGGAGAGGTTTGAGGAAAGAAAATACGAGTTATAATGTAAGTTGGATAACGAAAAGAAGAAGAGGTGGGAGGATAAGATAGAGGAGTTGAAGATGACGATAGAGGAGTTGAAAATGACGGGAGGATTTATGGGGAGAGGCATTACGAGGTATGAACAAATAGTATGTGATACTGTACAAAAATTATTCTATCCACTTTATTTTTTTATGAGAATTTTGTATATCGTGACTTAACTTGTACTTTATTTATTGTTTTATTTACGCATTACAGCAGGTAAAGTGTAAAGTTAAGGAATTATCCATCCATTCCTTTTCATTACCACGGAATTTATTTGACTAATGATCCTTTAAAATTTCTCAAAGAATTTCTTCAATCTTCTCCTTATAAAAGATTACGTTTAGACGAAATACACATCTTGTTAAATTCTGGAAGGAGATTCAAAATGTTGAAATTGACAAAAAAATAATATCTTTAACGGAAGGCACCTACTTATTGGGTGAATCAAAACAAGGATCAAATCTTTTTGTCCGTCAATGTTATACTCAGGGTTGGGAATTTTGTATGTACTAGATAAAATTAACACTGTACTTGTACTGTACTTGTACTAATTTTTATATTAATTATTATAATGTACTAACTGTACTAATTGTACTAATCATTGTACTAACACTGTACTTCCCAACCCTGAGTTATACTGATCTCTCCAAGATAATTTTTGATCGTGATGATGTAAATTTTTGTATTTCAGGAACTCCTGGGATTGGAAAAACATTCTTTGGTTACTACTTGCTTATCCAATTGATAAAAAAGGGAAAAAGTGTAGTGTATGATCAAGTCAATCAGACTTCTTTTTTCTTTCATCAAGGAAATATATTCTATGGAACAATAATGCTATTTATCAAATGAATTAAATAAATCAGATACTTGGTGTCTTGTTGATGGAAAACATCCAATGAAGTGCGAAGCCAGAATGATTCTTGCAACTTTATCACAGAAAGAGAATTATTGAAACTTTGAAAAATGGGCAGGAACAAGAAAACTTTATATGCCAGTATGAACATGGGATGAAATATTTGCATGTATTTCCAAAAACACATTCAATGATTTAGCAGTGGATTCAAATGTTTCTTGAAAAGTTTTATACTCTAAAGTTGATTATAAAAAGGCCAGAAAGTTTTTTAAAATCTGGGGAGGGGTTCCACGAATTGTTTTACAAAAAGCAAGTACAATACCAGTAGAGTTGATACATCAAGAAATGGATAGTGCAATCAAAAGTTGTGACCTTGATATGATATTAAAAAAAAGTTGGAGACGTAATTGACCCTAAACTTGAGATTAACCATAAGATTGTGCATATCTATACTAATATCCCTGATAAAGAATTTAATGATAACAATATTATATATGTATATGAAGGATTTGATTCTATAGGTGAAGAATTGAATAATGATAATATAAATGAATTTTCTCATAGAATAAATATAAAACTTTTATCATACAGCAAGCAAATGATACTTTTTGCATTAACATATGTAAGTGAAAGGATTATAGAACATTATGAGAATGAGAAAAGGGAAGTATTATGCAATTTTTTATCAGTAAGTAAAGATCAAATGGAATATGCAACTTTGTAGGAAAATTTATTTGAAGCATTTGCACATAAGATGTTATGAATTGGTAGAAAGTTTGAAACACGTTGCTTAGAATTTGGAAATTATAAAACAAAAATAAAGACATTCCCAAGCCTTAGAAATAAAACTTTCCAATCAATAGAAGAGATTAATACAAATTATGAATATTATCAACCACAACAAAAAAATGTCACCTCAGCAGATTCATTGGTTTTATCAAATTTGCTTTTCAGATGATTATTAATCAAAATCATGGTATCAAAGTTAAAAGATTGAATGACTTTAAAAATATACTTGATACTAAAAAAAAGATTAAGTTTTATTTTATTATCTTACTGGAATGTTTTGATAATATAAAGAAGGTAACCTTTTTATACTATAAAAGGAGAAAGTTCTCAAAAAATACCTCCTTGGATTAAAAAATCAAGTAAAACAATACGTTTTAAGGTTGATTACCATAAATACTATTGAACAAAGTTATGAAATATTGTAAGTAATTATTCTTTATAAAAGTATTTTTTTTCTAGATATAGCATTTATAATATATATATCAGATCGAATATACTGTATGTATTGTGTTTTGTCAAGGATTTGGATATAGCATAATAAATTTGAAATTGCTTACGATACAAATAAATATGATTAAAAAATCAAAAGCGATTTGTGTGCTAAAATAAGTACTTTATCTAAATCCAATAAATTATAAATTATAAAAATTCTATTTCTTTCTAAGAATACTTAAACTGATCACACATATCACAATTTCATTTGATAATTTTAACCAATGTTCATATAAAAGATATCAGTCATGTAACATGTCCTATATACTGTAATGTTTCGTTAGTTATACATAAATAATTAGCAATAAAAAATAAAACATTTAACTTATTTATAAATAATAAAAAGTTTTTTTTAACTACTTCTTTATATAAAAATATATAATTTATTGGAAACGCCTAAGCAATTGACACCTGAATGATTGTCGCCTGAGCATCGCCTGGGTTTTTTTAAATATATCACATAATGTATAATATATAAATAAATAAAACTATTGTTTATTATCCAATTAGTTCAGTGGTTAGAATATTAAATAATCTTTTTTAATCTTAGAAATGCACGTTTAACTGTACTAGGCCTTTAATTTTTCAATTTTTTCAATATTTTCATCATTTCGGAGTTTTGAATTTGAATTTGCACATTCATTCAATAAATTATTACACATTTAATTACATATTATTTTCAAAATCCTTTATTCAAACAATAACAATTTGGTATACTAAACTAATTATTCATAAATTATTTAAATTTAGATTTCTTTAAATTACATCTACGCGCATTGTGTCCAATACCTTTACAGTGATTGCATATATACTGTGATTGATAAGTACTAGTAGTTCCACTTGACTTTGACTTTTGATTTCCTTCTGATGCATTCTTTATATGCTTTTTTGAAATACCTTTTGTACGCATCTGATAAGGATTGCTAATATTCAGCAAATTTTTTTTGTTGGTCTCTAGTTGCTTAGAACGAGTTTCATATTTCTTCACTCTTATCCATTTATTTCATTTAATTCGTTTTTACAGCCTATTTCAAGAGCTAATCCAACTGCTTTCTTTGAGTAGCTAAAATCTTGATTATATTTAGCTTAGAGTCCACGGGTTCGTGTGATGCAAAATTAAAAATTATGCATTTTAAAATTACTAAAAATGCAAAATATGCAAAAAAATTTTTTATATAATAAAAATATAAATTTCAATTTTATTGATTATTATAATATAAAAAATTCAACATTTTAATAGAATTCTCTGAAAGTGATTTGTGTCTATCATCTAAAATTCTTTATAATTGGAAAAACTATATTCAACATCAACTTCCGAAATAGGCAACCATATATAAATTAATGCTACTTTTGATAAATTCAGAAGAATTCTTTATTTTTCTTGCCAATATTGATTTAAATCTAAATCACCATCCTCAAAAATTTCTGATAAACCACAATAAATTGTCCATTCATTTATAATAGAATTAGAAGGATTTTGAAATTCTGTAATTAAATTATAACTAACTAAATTATGTCTATTTTGAAATAATTGAATAAATTAAGAATTAAAACATTGAATAGCATTAAATAATGGTAATGCAGAATGAAAATTTACATGTTTTTCAAATTTTTTTAATGCTATTTTAAAAGCTTCAGAAAAAATTGGAGTAAGATATTCATAATTTTGATGACTATGAGATAATAATTGTATTATTTCTACACTAAATAGTGAATTATTTGTTCTATTTTGTAAAAAAAGCTTTTGTTTGTATAATTCTTGAAATAACAAAAGGTGGAATAGCCAAATTTCTTATTTTAAAAAATTCAAGATCTAACATTAATCTAAAAATTAAAAACTTTAATTTTGATATTTAAATAAATATAAAATAATTAAAAAAAATTAAATATTTAATATTTACCTTTGTGCATTAAATGAAATAAATTTAATTAAAATATCAATATAAAAAATTTGATTTTGATTCTGAAAAATCTCTTTTAATTCTTTAATAACATTAGACTTTTTTTCTGCAGATTCTTCAATAAAAAATATAATAAAATGTTGATAATATTTCTCAATTCAAGTTATAAATTTAAACCAAGAATTTCACCTAGTTTTAATAGGTAAAAGAGGTAAATTAGCAGATAAATCTTATGTGTTTTCTTCATTAAATAAAATTTCATTTGTATTTAAAAGAATAGATTTTGAAATTAAATGTTCTCTCTATCTTCTTTTCTTGCTGCTGAGTATACAAATAAAGTTTTAATATGTTTTACTACAATATCTAATAATTTAAAATGTTCAAAATCCACACAAGTTTCATCAACAAGATTATAAATATGAGCAAAATATGTATTATGAAATAAGTTTGATATTAAAGGAAATAAGATACTATTAAATGCTTTCTTCATATATGATACATTATCACTAATAAAAAATATTAAATTGGTAAAAGGAATATTATAGGAATGAATAGTATTAACAAAAGCTTGTGCAATTGTTAAATGATTTACAACTTCTAAAAAAATGGTATTTACTAATTTAGTATTATTATGATAACTAAATAATATATTAAGCACACTTCTTCTACAACTATCTGTTATTTCATCCATAGTTATAGAAATTCTTTGATTAGCTAATTCATTCATTAATACATTTTTTGCTGATTCAAAAATAGCTGGTAAATATCTTTCATGTAAATGGTTTGCATTAATAACAGCTTCTCTTTTAATTTTTAATCATTAATATTAGTAATAAATATTTAAGACAAATAAATAAACAAATATATATAAATAATCTTACCATTATTACAATATTTTATAAAAAAAGGTTTGAGTTTATCAACCTTTTCAAGTAAAATATCAGTTTTGGTAAATGCTTCAACAAAATGCAAATTTATTTCTTGTTTTTCTGATCTAATTTGATAAATACTTGGTATAATTATTTGTAAAGCTTCAGCACCACTTTCTATTTCTCTTTTCTTTTTTAAATAAGTTAGTGAGTTCATATGAGCTTCTAAAACAGACTTTCAATCATGTTTAACTACATATTTGCAAAATTTACAATATAATTTTGATTTTCTAAATGAAAATGAGTTTGATAATTAGAAACTTTTAATAATCTCTCCAATGCCAATACCATTTTGTTAAAAAAAAAAGATAGTGATGATCAGATTTATGTTAATTTTTCTAAAATGGTAAATTCGATTTAGATCACGTAAAAAATGCAAAAAGTGTTAAAATTTACCTCAATAATGTGAAAAATACAATGCATATGTTATGCAAAATTATAGTATATTATTGCATTATTATGCAAATACACGAATCTGTGAGCTCTAATTTGACTTAACGAGATAAATTTTGCTTTACAGTTTCTGAAAATACTTATATATGATGAATCTCATGTAATAGGCTAAAATCCAGCCTAATTTGATGTTCATATATAGGTTTAACAGTATTCTTTTTGCTAGTGATCTGATCTGGATATCCGTTTATCTGTAAATGGATAATCTGAGTACTTCATAACGGGTACAGATTACAATCCGTGAGGTATCTGAATAAATCCAGATAAACCCATGATGGATAAATCCATTTCATAAATAATTTGAATAATATCTAATATCAAATCAAAAATAAATATTTAAGTTCAAAAATAAGAAAAATAAGTTAATTGAACAGGTGGTCATTTTATTATCATTTTTTCATTTTTTATTGTGCTGCTGCAATTACACTGTATCACAAAATGGTAAAATAACTACTTCAATTTCGGAAAAACTCCCCTAACTAAATGCTAATTTTTTTTACAAAAGACTAAATTTTTTAACGTATTATATGACAACTGCGTTCTTTATAGTCATAATATTAGCAGCTTTACTAAAAAGCTTTTTGCTTAGAGTAGAGGTAGCAGGAATAGTCAAATACTTTCTTGCTACTTTCGACAATATAAGAAACTAGGTTCTATTAGTTTTCTACCACATCAAAGGACATTCATCAGGATGAACCTTAGGTAAGGCCAAATAACTAGCTATTTCATCAATACGAATGCTATTATTTTGAAATATTCTCGCTAATAACGAATTTGATGAAACTGATTCAATTACAGATTCTTGATCTTCTATGGTTAAGTTTTTCATATCTTGATAGGCATTTTTTAATTGTTCATGAGTTTTAATACACAATGATTCAGAGGCAAATTCTAGTTCTTTGAATTGTGGGTCTAATAAGATAGCTAACATCCTTTGTTCTTGAGGAACATCCCAATAATGATTGATTGATTGTTATAATGTTATTTTAACATGATTTTCAAGATTAGTGCAGTTTTGAGATATATTAATATTGATTTTTCTATGTTTAGGTTGCTCAGTAATAGGCTTATCCTCTGATGCATCTTCATAACCAATATTATCAAATGCTGTATCCGAACTTGTTAAATCTACAATCTTTATATCATCATCAGGTATTATTTTTTGACTGATTATTGCTAATACACTATACATTAAACTAATCGTTATGTATTTACTTCCACCTAAATATTCAGTTGCTTCAGCAAAATCTTCCAAGATAACAATTAATTTATTAATTGCTTCCTATTCATCTTTTATTAGGTTTATTTTTTTTAGTCTCTTTTCATCTCACTGTGTTGAAGGATCGGAATCAATCACCATAGTAGATGCTAGAACATTAATTAGATCTTTGATTTTTATTAGACGTTTCCATGCAAGATAACTAGAATTCCATCTAGTCTTCACATCAGAAATCATTCGAAGATATTCATCATTATTTTCTAAATTCTACAATCAAAACATAAAATAAATTTTTTTTTTAGTCATTAAGAAGATTTGTATTTTTTTAAAAATATAATACATTTAATTAATAAAATTAAATTACATTGTACATGTTAAATTAATAAATATAAATTAATCAGATAATAAATGTGATATAAAATTAATCTTTTAATTAATATACAAATAATATTACAATTTTCAGAAGACATTTATTTATCACATCTATATTAACCCACATTATGAATTTTTTTAAATTATTTTTTTGTAATAATATAAAAGATAGTAATTTTTAATTACCTCAATATTAGTATAAAAGATGCTTTGTATTTCTATTAATTTTTCAGTCTATTTTGGTATTGTAAAAAAATTTATTAATCTTTTGGCTTGTGCAATTAAGACTTCAGTTGGTAACAATCCTTTTCCCACTATCACCGGAAATAATCTTCTCTGATTACTTCACGTAATTTATCTAAGTTCCTTTACTGCAGTAAGTAACTTCCTTATCATTGAACTTTACAACCTTAGGAAATCTTACATCCTACAGGTATCTGAAGTGCCTAAGAATTACTTCACTCAATTTACGAACTTAAGGGTTTAGAGACTTAGAAAATTTAGAGAATTTATTTATTCTAAGTGACGAACTCAATCACAAGTTAGTGTAGTGGTTCATGATCAAATCCTAGA